>JAADJF010000429.1:0-19208 GCA_012932015.1 Fusarium acutatum
GGGGGTTATTCAAACCCCCCCCCCCCCCCCCCACTAACATCTGGGGAAGACCCAGGCTCCGATGAATGGAAACAGATAGGTACCTTGAGCACCAATGATAACCAGGTTTTTGAATTCATCAATTTTAGAAACTGCTGACTAGATCAAAAAGGACTATACAATAGTCCCAAATTGCTACTCAGGGCTAATATGATGCCTCGACAAAGAGTTAGGGCATCTGTTTCTGAAACCATCCAACTAGTGGGCCATTGAGTGTGCTAATGATTTTGAATAGTATATAATGTCTGAGCCATGATCATTCCCGTTGAGCTCTGATAATACTATAGACAAAGAAAGAATTTATCAACATAAGTTATGGAATATAAAGGCCTCAGGTGCGAGTAGCAACACTGGGGCAGAGAAGCTATCATGTCTACCACAAGCATAAGTGGCCATGCCATGCACCCAATATTCGTTAACCATAACCTTCCGTGAACCTAAAAGTCCAGATGCAATACCCAAAACCAGCCAACTCCGGGTGAAGAACGACGCTCGATGTCAGCTGTTCTACCCCTAGGTACCCAAAAGAAGAAACTCGATACCAATGCAACCCACAAAGCCATTTAACACCGAACAAGATGCATTCATACTGTCCCAGACATTCCATGATTTTGTTCATAACCAAACCGATGCCTGGGCGAGTTATCATCACCGCTCACTGCTTTCGACCACTTCCTTCTTTATCTTCAACGAGTCACGATAGGCCTTCATGGTATCCATCATGCACTTGGCATGAAGAATACCCATATCACTCCATATACACTCCATCACTGCCACAACCCAGTCCCAGTATGCTTCTGGGACACCAGGAGCACAGGCAGCGACTTGAAGGTGAAACAGAACAACGGGAAGCCCAGCAGAGCCAGAGCCCGCCCCTCCTGGTCTCTCAACTGGCACGGCAGCCTTTTCGGTGAGAAGCGGGTGTCGCCAATGTGTTGGGGTGCTTACGAGAGTGTCGCGGGCGAGTTTTCTGACGACCTCGTATCGATGTCCGTATTCAGCCAACGAGATCAAGGGCGCGCTAGATTTGGGGTACGCCTTGATGAATTCGATAATTGTCTGATTCAAGAGAGTCCGCGCCCATCGGTAGTGTCCATACATCCGTGCAACAAACAGGTCGAAATAGACATGGCACGCGCCATCGAATACCGCAGCTGTCGATAGGTGCTCCGCTTTCTCTTCGCGAAATCGCCAAGTAGGCCCAAGGTTTCGTTCCCAACTAAGGAATGACTCGTCGATATCTAATAATTGCTTCAAGGTGGACACTGTGATGGAACGACCGTCGACCAGAGCATGAGTCTTTATGTATGTTGAGACCTGAATGAATCGCCCAATCAAAGGGCCGAGATCGGTAGCAGGATGATCGGCTGGGTCGAGGAGGGTTCTTGCAAACGAAATCCATTCGAATAGGGGGTCCGGCAGAGGTGTTGCGGACATGTGAGCAGGTATAAACTGAGCAATTATGTGAGTAAATTGGGACGATGTGCTTAGAAACCATGACATACAAGAGAATAAGACATCTGTACCATGGCACGAACACCGAGGAAAGCGGCCGCTGGCATAGGTAGCCATCGTCGCAACAGAGCAAGCCCGCCCATAACATGCGCATGAACGTGCCCTAGTCCTTGATAGGCTCCTTTGACAAGCTGGAGACGGGTATTAGCAAATCAAAAGCCAAGATTGGGCAGGAGAATGGTAGATCGGGGAGATGGGGCTGACCATGCGGGTGTGTTGGCTAGCATTAGGGGTCGGGGCACAAACCTCGAACATGGCAAGCATGACGACGGAGCGCATCGTGACCTCAAAATCCGGCATGCTCGAGGTCTGTACGAGGCGACCAGTCTGGCGCAAAGCCAACCCATATCGTTGACGGGCTATCGTCATCATGCTGGGATCGTCTTTAAGATTGGAAAGGCTAGCGAGGCCAACCGCGGCCATTACGTCTTGAACAGCAGGGTCCCATAGCCATTCCGTGTGTGACAAATCGCCGGGGGACCTGGGCTCATCTGGATGGCCTATCAGGTAACGGTTGACATAGAACTGAACGCCCTGCTCCTCGAGACTTGGATCGATTGGCGGCGAAAGCCTTGGTGGCCGTATAACGATACGCTGTACCGTGGAAGCATTTGAGGTCGTACGATATAAAGACGAAGCGGGAGATTGAGGAGTTGGCGATGGTGTTTGCTGGCTCGCAGTTGAATCAGGAGATGTTGGCCAGCCATCCTTGGATGATTTATAGGAGGATGCTATCGTTGCAGGACCAGGATAGTTGTGTAGAGATGTTATAGAGGAAGAAGCAGAAACGGAAGAGGCTTGTGTAGAGCTGTTGGACGAGTAAGAAGAAGCCAGAGAGCTGGAAGATGTTTGTGTTGATAGGCCCTCAGAGGATTCGCCAACACCCCATTGCGCATGTGCTTTTTGTATCACCTTACTGCTCTCGTCTCGAAACATGAGGGAGAGCTGGTCACGATAACCAGGGCACTTTTTCCCAACCCGAATACATTGTGAGCATTCCGGCTTGATTTTGTCACACTGTTGAGTAGAATTGCCAATCAGTCAAAGCCCATGAACTACTGTATGTCTAGAGAAGTGTAGGTTGTGGATGCCACCAGCGGATTAACTCACCTTGATACGTCGCACGCGACAATTCTGGCAGCCCTGAGAGGCTTTCCCACAGTAGACCATGGTCGCTGAAAGTTTTTGAATCACCACGGTGTCTTGCCGAGAGCTGGACACCGTCGATAATCGGTAGATCGGGGGCAATGAGATCGGTAGCACGGTGACGGAGTTCGTGGAGGCGGGTGGGTACCGGATATACCCTGATTCCAATATATAAGTAGTGATGGAGATATCAATTGCGCTCACCGAAAGCCACAGGCTATGAAACAAGTAGCGAACGGCTATGGGAAACTCGGGTCAGTTTGTTGATTGAAACCCTGACAGTCGTGTGTTGCATCAGAGCTTGAAACAATAGGGGTGGTAGATCGGAAGACAAGGCCAGGTAAATAAGCATCGCCAAGTTGCAGAATGGCAGAAATGCAGTGGAAAAGTGATAGGATGATTAATAACGTTGAATAGCTGCCTCAAGAAATAAGTCCCATCCCGAGTAACTTAGGTAACGCGACGAATCGCGTGTAGATTGACCTTGTACTGCTTGCGCTGGCTGTCTCAGCCACTCATCCAGCCAGAGGCCCAAAGCACAACTTGCTCACTTGCAATTCTGACGCTGCCGCTGCCGCCCGTGGCGAAAAGACCTAGATTAGAATAGGGAGCGCTGTCGGATGAACCAATATCCAAATCCAGTAGGGGACCAGCCGGTGTTGGTGCTGGTGCTGGATCACAACGGTCACAACGGCGGGTAGACAGATGTCAGACAAGCCCGTTGTGTTTCCGATAAGTAGGGGTGTCCCGCAGCCCAGGCAGCTGGAACTGGAATCGGGACGAGAGGAAAAGGAGGGAGAGTAGAATATGTTGACGTGAAATTGGTGGGGTATTAACTTATGGCCAAGGTAGAGAATAGATGTTTACTTTTGTCGGCACATGTGAGTGAGTTCAGCCAGTCCTCTCCCGTGATTGATTGATTGCGACGAGACCGAGTCAAGGCCAGGACCAGGGCCTACAGGCTGGTGCTGTGCTGAACTGGCCTGTCCTGGCTTGGATATTTTCGAGAAAGGGCTGGTAGGTAGGTAGTGCGGAGAAAGGGTTGGCAGACTGTGTACGGTATGTGATATGGTATGGTATGGTATGGTATGGTATGGTATGGTATGGTATGGTATGGTATGGTATGGTATGGTATAGGTTGAGGATGGGAGTGATCTAAGACGAAATAGACATGACGTCCATATAGAGAACGGCCTAATAATATGGCCCGTCGGACTTTATGGGAAATACTGTCAAAAAAGTCGTTGAAAGATTAAAGATCAACCAAGGATGAGAGTCTAAGTATGGTAAAGTAGAGGACGGAAACGGAAGCCATCCATGGATGATGGGAGGTAGGTGCTCAGACGGGACAGCCCAAGTAGTGGACCCGGCTGTCCTAATTAGATTGCCTTAGTATTAAGAACTCGGTAAGGTAGCTATAACTAATAGGCAGTACTAACTGCTACCTCCATAGTAACTACAGCTATGCACAGCTAGCTACAGCCAGGTACGGCGACAGTGCCAATAGAATGCTTGCCGAACCGACCTAAAGCCCGGCGCGGGCACTCGCCGCATCGTATCGTATCGTATCGTACTGTACCGTATCACACAATCTATGATATTGAGATTTCAACCTGTCAGCATTTTAATTAATGTGTGGACCCGGATCAATGCTACCTCTGACGGTTGTATCGAGGGAATTACCCATCGATCATACCTCATCTCGGCGATCGTCAGCCAGCATTGCCCAACTCCAACCCATTGGATTCGATGGTAACGTAGCTGACCGAAATCCGTACGGAGATCAGGAGCTCATCTTCTGTCCGAGGTCATGACAAAAGCCCGAGTCCAAGCCCAAGCCCAGGATGATACCGACATCCTGGATACTGGGAAGGTCCTTGAAGGTCTCGATGAGGGAATGGGGGGCCTCTAGACTGTCGCTCAAAGTGGACTGCCAGGACTACGTGATGTGGTGCGAAGTGCCACTTTAGATGGTCTAGGCCAACAGGGACCACCTTGCTTGCTATTGATCACAACTCACAACTCGAGAGGGGAAATTTGAAAGGATGAAGGTTTGCAAGGTGACGAGAAGGGTGGAGGTGGCACATAAAAGGGGGACACAGAGGCAGCCAGCCATACGGGATCATTGAAGGGTGAGTTGGAACTAACGTTAGTTTTAGATGGACGTTTTTCTTCGATGGTTTCTGATAAGTTTAGGGGTTCCATCCAGTATGGAAAACCTTACCCGCACTAACTGAACTGTATGAGATGCAGGAAGGATGGCCATGACCCAGCCAGTGGAGGTGAAGCTTTTAAGCTCTAGTCGCCAATATTAAGGAGGCAGGGGAATGTTGATTGCGGAATGGCCCATATTGCCGTTACCATGGGAGTGGGTAAGGCTGCAAGATACTTACTGGGAGACCAGATGAAAATGGAACGGCAGATGTTATCTGTTGCTTACGATAGCAAAACACGGCACGGCAGAGACCACTTGGCGCGCGGCTCTTCCAGCAGGCCATCCCAGTACGGGAGTCACGGAGGTAGGGAGACGACTCGTGCAATACGATACCCGCATTGATTCATCATTTCAAAGTCGATGACAAAGTTTGGCCTCACAGACACAGACACAGACCTTGAACTGACATTAGCTCTTGGCCGGCCGTTGTGAGAGTACATACGTACGTAACGTACGTGCACTCTCTGGCTTGGCATAAAGGGTTTCAGCTCTTGGAGAGCGGTGTGTTCAGGGAAACTCGAAACCTCTGAAGACCAACCAAGAGCATTGCGTCGAAGTAAACTCAAGAGAGGCTTTTGTACCTAGGTAGGGAGGTAGTCCATCGACTTACATACATACATGTTGTCTCGACACTTCATCAATATCCGGACAAGAGCCGGCTCTCGGCCGAACCGGTGCTACAGGGCTGCAGATTTGTCTCGGGGCAGTAAGGCTAGTTGGCCTTTACGCCCGTCGTATCTCAAGGAGCTGCCTGATTCGTAATAATGGATGCTAGCTAATAATTAACGACACAACCGAGCGGGCGGGTTTATTAGGTTAGTAGTTAACTACAGCACCTAAACTCGATGACGCGCGCAGCCAAACTTGGGGCCAATTTGGCGACTCAGGACTGCTGGTCGTGCCAAGAACCCAATCTACTAACCCAACGTTAGAAGCATTGGATCCAATGTTGACCGCCAAAGGCCATGCATGCTTTTAATTATTGCCCTCTGTCTTTCTGGACTGCGACTTCGGTAGATTGCTCAGGAACATCGAATGCCAAGTCGGAGCCTAAGTAAGTGCCATCAAAGCTTTATAATTAGGTTATAGAATCACATTGGCTTCTTCTTTAACCGCTGAAATACCTATGGTTTTTTAGTTGTGGCTTACCTAGTACACTGCGCATCTGTTTACTGGTACCTATCTTTCAGCTTCTTGAGCTCTTAAAGCTCTCCCTCCACTTACACGACCCCTCCAACAATGGAAGACAGATCAGGGTAACTTGAGGATGACGTAGTCGACATATCCAACTCTATCTCGGCCTTCCCCAGATAGGTTGCCCGGTCCAATACCAAAACACTGACACAAATTCCTTAGCTTCAGCATAAGTTAAGCCACAGGCAGATGCTTAATCTCTGTTTGTTCTTTGGTTAGCTACTTTTCTCTTCTGCTGCAGGTTTCTTCCTCTCTAGCCACACTCACCCACCCTTGTCGCTTGTACGTCCGCCCGCCTGTGGAGGGTAGCGCAACGTCATACCCTCTTCAAAGACTGACCTTTTACATCATCCACCTAACCTATCCAAGCCTGGAATATTATGGGAACATTGGATGCTGAAACGAGAGGCCGGGGATACGGCTCAGAGCATGCTGCAGTAGTCTAGGGCCCTGTCAGCTCCATCGATCGACCGCGGCGTCATAATTTGAGCCGCCACATACTGATGATGTACTCTTCTGCCTTGCCTTGACACGGATGGGTACTTTTGGTCATGCTCTACAGCAAACAGGTAGTTACAGTATTGCACAACTTTGACTGGTTAGACCCGGCAAATAACATGAATCCTTCCAAGGGTACTTTCTAAATGGCTTCTGTTCATAGCAGTCATGATGTACACTGACCTAAGGTAGGTAGGTGCCTTAGCTGACTGAGTGTGTTGTGCTATTTGTGTCCCTCGCTTGGTTGGGTTAAACAAACAACGACGTCAGACCTACCATACCACCTCCCCCTCTTTGATTTTTACCTTTCTAAAGCTGAAGGACCTCTTATTTAAACTTGAACTTCCCAGTGACGCTCCCGCATTTCTTTATCATTTCAGTTCTTTACTTTACCCCATCTCGCTCCCAAGATACCCAGCCATTCACGCTTCAACTGCACGACAACCAAAGATACCAAGCTTACACAACAGTCACAACTTGATCACAATGGAGACCATCAGCAACCTCACTGCCGCCGCCTCCAAGGCTGTTTGGGGAGGCAACCAAACTGCCAACAAGGAGCCCGTCTCTGGAGTCCAGGGTGACACCAAGCAGGGCGAGCCCTACGATGCCGGCAACCTGGGTACGACCTCAACGCCTGCACTAGGTACACAAGCAAATACATTTGAATGATATCACTGACATGGCTTGGTCTAGAAACCCCCCAACAAGAAAAGGTGGCACAAAACTTTGGCAGCCACGGTGAGGAACGCGCAACAGGCCCTGGACATGAAGCTCCCGTCTCTAAGCCTACCGAGACGACAAACGCTGCTTCAGCCACACCTTCAGTTCCCGCACCCAACCCTCACTCAAAGGATACTTCTGCCGGCCAGAATGACACCCGTGACCCGGCGCAGGCGGACAAGGGCAACAAAGACCTCCACGACGTTGACGACACTTCTGAGGGCACCGACGTAAAGCTCGGAGAGGGTCCTGGACCTCAGCCTATCGAGAAGCTTGCCAAGGAGCATGGAGGTGATGCAGGTAATGCTCCTGTTGAAGGAACTTCTCACAAGCCTACTGAGGTTGGCTCCGAGGGAGCCACGGAGTCATCCAAGTCTGAGAATCAACCTCATGACCCCAAGGAGGACGAGTATGTCACTGCTAGCGGGTTTGCTGCCGACGGTGGTGACTTTGATGCTTCCAAGCCTGGTGCTGGACGCGAAGCCGACCGTAAGTCCACGATTGAAATGCCCAATGTTTCAATATACTAACGACTGTCAGGCCTAATGGAGCAAAAGGGTATTCATCTTGGCGAGAGCGGAAACTCAGATCACTCCAAGACGGAATCGCACTCTAGCGGCAAGCACCACGGTTCTGATGAGAAGAAGGACAAGCCAAGCATCGGCGAGCGCATCAAGGCCAAGCTCCACAAGCACTAAAGGGGGAATAAATGTCGTGTTGTTTGGAAGAAATATGCAAAGTTAATGATGGAAAATGATATCCCGCACGGCCGTTTCGGCGCTTTATTTATCAACCTAAGCCCTGTTATTTTTAGTTGTGTTTTTATACTACGTAGGTACTCCGTAGTTATTCTATCTAAGTAGTTGGCACCATTGTTATGTTCATTCACTCAATACTAGCCGAGACACGGACTGTCTCGTTGAATTCGGTGCCGCCTTGTCGTGATACATGATTGGATCCTATGCGAGGCCTCGTTTCAGTATTGTCACCAACACGTTATGTGTTATCAGACCAGGCCCCTTGTCAGGTGGTGTACCGCCTGGATGCGGCCCGGAGTAGCGGGATGCTGGGCAAGCTGGGGTAAAGATACACGAGACGGGGTGTGAGATACCGACGGATATTGCATATTCGTTTGTTTCTGATCAGCACTCCTTGCATAAGGGTAAATTGAACTCAAATTCCGGGGAAATTATCAGATACATCAACGTGATACTCACTCAAGATCCATACATCGATTCGAGAATCACTACCAATTTGCCCGTGATATGAATAACCGAACTGCCGTGACAGTCCCTCGTATGAACTATACCGATACACAATCATGTTGTTTGTTTTAAAAAATTGACCATTCGCTCCACTAGATGCTTCCCATCATATCATGCGCCCTGCCTCTGGGGTCTTTCAGGTATATTCAATCCTCGTGCGGCCAGCGTACACTTGCAAATGCCATCATCAGTGTCCACCAAGTTTCCCAATTCCTCTCCCATGCAGGCTTTCTCCATACGGATGTTGGTGCGCCGAATAAATTCATCATCAAATAACCCATTCCTTCACGTAAAGGTTGCCTCTCGGCCTTGCTCGGAGCCTTTGTCAAAATGCCTCTCCCAGCATAATGAATGCCCTGCCGAGCATCTCCGCACTTTGGAACCCCCTGTCACCAACCATTTCCCACCACACCAACTTTTCCGGGCCGCCTCCCGACCATGCGGTGCTGGCTGTTTTGTGCCTCTTCCTACCACTATCAATCGTGGGCGGCGTTCATCGCGTGATATCCATCCCATGTAATGGCCACTCAGGGCTATCGTGAGCTCTGAGGATCGGTGGGCCGGGTCGTAGTACTACCCCTCCTGGCCCTCCTCGATTTTGTTGTGGATGCCTTGTTGCTTGAAAGAATGCAGGCTGCATCGATCATTCAAACAGTTGCAAGGGTCCGGTGTTTATAGGAACCCAGACTCGGCCAAGACCCTGTAATTAAGAAACATCAAGTAAGCATATGTCTCTTCATCTTAACTGAAGACGGCAAGCCACTAATGCGAAGTGACCTCCATCATTGTGCAAAACTAAACCAAGGGAACTTAGAAGAAAGATGGCACCGCTCCATACGATGCGGGCGTATTCCGCAATGCAACATACCTCACAATCTTCTCATCCTCTCGCTCACGAGGCTCAACTTGCAAACTCTTGTCATACATCTCGTGAACATCCCCGGCGGCCTGCATGTTGTTTAAGATGTAATCTTGCAGCTCAGGCACTGGTTGCAGAGAGTACCCCACGTTCTGATACTGCTGAATATCGCGAATGACCTCAGCAGTTTTGGCACGTTTAGCAAAGTTAATGAGGTTAGTCTTCTTGATGATGGACGGAATGCCATCCTCAATGAATGTCAGATCAGTTAGATAGACACCTTTGCTGTTTGTCAATAATGTGATCTGTCACCTGCTTTTCGGGAAAGGGGGTCCGTACCGAAGAAAGGGATACAAGGGGGGTTGGCTGCATGAAGAGCCTCTCGATACTCTCCGAAGTTCTTGGTGCTTGCCATCACCCGCCGCATCGATTCCAATGTAGCGTGTGTACGTTGGGGTACCTGGTCCCATGTTCGCTTAAGACGAGCGATGGGTGCAGTGCCCAATGCGGAAATAATCGACGTTAATGTTGAGAAGTTGTTCAGGGAGCGGCAACGCTATCGGTCAGTCAGCAGGGGTTCCAGTGACCCGACATCATATCTTTAGTTACTCACGTCAGCAACAGAAACGAAGTGTTTGATAACAACCACTCGCTTCTTGACTTCCATTTGCGCCAGAATCATCTCAGCGACCCAGTTGGTCATCTGGTTAGAGTGGAGGATGAGCGCTTTAACGTTGGGGGCCAAATCGGGCTCGCCCTCAGGGACCTTCTTCTGCCACGTCTTGTTCAGACATTCCGTCGCCTTGACCTTGCCGTACAAGCGGGATTCGACAATGGTGAGCTGGCGGGCAAACTCAACGACATCAATATCCAAGAATTTGAGCTTCTTCATGTTCTTGGGCATGATCGGCGTTGGCGTGTTCTGG
Organism: Fusarium acutatum; assembly: GCA_012932015.1. NCBI lineage: Eukaryota > Fungi > Ascomycota > Sordariomycetes > Hypocreales > Nectriaceae > Fusarium > Fusarium acutatum. The sequence goes on from JAADJF010000429.1 coordinate 10,381, forward strand.
TTCACTGTTTGAATCATCCTGCGAGCGCCAGCCTCCTTTCCACTGAGCCTCTGATCAAGGACCGCCATTAAGGGTGCTGAACCAGGAGTTTCTGTAGATTTGACCGTGTCTTTAGCGAAACTGTAGACATCTCGAACAAGTTGTTTTGACTCGTCGTTATAATCCTCCATCCAGAAATTATCGAACCAATTCTTTAGAATGTTGACGACACGGAAGCGAATAAGTTTTTGCTTTCGGTCCCTCCAAATCTCGAAATCCGCCTGTGACAGACCTTCTGGCGGTTGGATATTGAATCGTTTGATAAGCATCTCGAAAAGTTCCCGAGCTGTTGTGAATGATCGGTATGTGAGAAGGAAGGTATTGTTGAAGTTCGAATCGAGTTTGTCGTGACGAGTTAACTGTTCAACAAGAGCGAGGAGGGATCCTCCCTTAACAGTAGGTGGTGAGGTCTTGCTGTCCCAGGAGACTTCATGTTCATAGTCTAGGAGTAAGAATTCTGGTGTATCTTCGGTCACCGGAACTTGAGGCGAAGGATCTTCGCCAAATATCTTCTTGACCTTGGAATAATCGCCTCGTCGCATATTGCCAGGAGCAGGTTCGCCTTCGGTGAAAGATTGTGATGTGATAAGTGGTGGTCGTACAGGAGCAGTCCTTGATTCTGTTCGCTGGTGTGGTCGGTCATAAGGCATTGTCTCGCCTCGTTGCAGGGTACTTCGGACAAAGGAATTCTCCCGAGGTCGTACTTCAGCCTGATGTTGTTGCATGTTGATTTGAACCTGTTCAGACAATAGTTGAAGTGAGAATCCGATATGTGAAGAGTTGGTTTCCAGGGCTCTGGCACATTGTCTGACATATTCCAGGCGGTTTTCCAGTGCTTCACCACGGACTTCGGACCATTCATCAGCCAAGGGTCCGGCGACAGCTTGGCATCCAAGAATAAGATCAGAGATATTGTCGTAAAGGCTCTGCTTGTGTGTTCCGAGGTCAGCTAATTGCGGCGTCTGAAAGCTGTTGCCAAGGGAAGACAGATCGATCGATTCGATCATGGCAATCCATTGTCTGAATGTATCGAGTACCCTACCACCGGCAAAACAAACATTGTTTCCGATTACTTCATGCCTGTAGGGTGTAACGATTTTCTCTAGGACGACCAAGCTCTTGTCGAGCTCTCGGATGCTTGAAACTAAAATGCGCTTCTGTTCGTCCAGTCGCTCAAGCATCTTGTTGTCGAGAATTGCAGTTGGCTCTACAACGCCCTCTTCATCTTCGAGGAAGTTGGCCGTGATTTCATCTCGAGGGCCCAGGCCGTTGTTTTGCCAACTTCCACCTGTGTTACTACCGATCACAAAGCCTGGGAAGAGTCGAGGAATCTCCTCGCCTCGTTGTTGTCGAGCCACTTCCACATAGCTGTATACGCCCATGAGAACTCCGTCAGCTTCCTGAAGGCATTTCTGAATAGATTCGGCATTGGGCCAGTCTGCAGCTGCTATATGAGAAGAGATTACGAGCTTGGAGAATTTGGACATCATGTCTCGGAAGTGGGGATAGAGAGCCTTGTTTGTTGAAATAATAGATGGCTGACCAGAGTGGTTATCGGTAGTCCCTGACCCAGCGGCAAGTAGCAGTCGTAGATGGTCGGATATGTCTTCGGCTTTTGCTACGTATTCTGAGCGGTTATTGTTCATGATGGCTTCCCGATACCGATCAATAGCACGTCGCATATTAGAGACAAGAAGAGTCCAGCTAAGTGAGGGCGTAGAGCCGTCGTCGAAAAACGATCGAGGAACTGTAGCTGTGGTCGGTAAGTTATAGGTAGTGCTAGTAAAAGAGGTCGCGGATGCTATATTAGGGACCTGTCCTGCAGTAAGATGGCCATTGGACGAGGCGCCATTTCGCAGACGGCCAACAGGCGATGCGCCATTGATGGAGTCCATAGAGGTTGATGGGGATAAGGCACCGAAAGAGGCACGTTTAGTATGCTGGTGAGTGTTAGCAACCGGGTCATTAGAACATCAGATTTACTAGCTCGCTGTGTACCTTGGAACGACGTGAGGCCAGTCTAGAAGAGTCGCCCTCGGCCTCGGATGCGGATGTCAGATACTCGTCGTCCTCATCTTGAGTCAAGCCACGGGCCATCATCTCAGGAGGCGGCCTGGTCTTGTCGGGGATATTGACATTCATTCGATCTCGCGGACCAGTCTCGTTTGAAGATACGGGAGACTCCAGGGGCAGTTCCATGCTGCGGTCTCCTGTCATCATATTGTAATAGAACAAGCGCCCGTCGGGAGTAGCTTGCGGGATCCAAAAATCGGCCCTCGAACTATCTCCTCCGTCGGTCCCCTCAAGGGGCAAAGCGATAGGACCGTCTTGTTCGGAGTCATCGTCTTGGTCATATTGGTCGTCATACATCTCAGGGTCATCGGCATCATCCTCGACGGCGTCAAAGGTTCCATTGTGGGCGCTGTCAGGTATATCGTCGGGACTCGTGATAAGCTGACAGTAGTTGCTAGGGAACCAGCCTCGAACACCGTTTATAACGCCATCCCACCAGCCGCTCTCGAGCTGGGTGATGACTTGAATTACATCTCCTTCGTGGAAACTGAGACTAGTGCGATCGTCGGCCTCGTAGTCGTAGAGGGCGCGGACATACATGGTCCCCATTGGGGCGGTACCGACGATGCCGTTCATGAGGCCCCAGGCGGGATCAGCCCGAGTTGTCGAGGATGATTGATCGGAAGCTTGAACGGAGGCAGCAGACGTGATGCGCACGGAAGCGGACGGTGAGTCGCCGGAGGGGTCGTGGATAGTGCGCGAAGAGTGGATACTTGGCGGCACGGCGGCGGTCTGTATCTTGAGCATATTGCGGCTGCAAAGCTCACCTCAGGGCATGGTAGAAAGCGGCAGGCCTATTGCTCATCAAAAAGGATGCCGTTTCTGTGTATTGCGGTTCGTGACGCTGACGCAGACGAGGCGACGCACAGCAGCATGCCACGAGAATTACGAGGAGTCGCAGGAGTCGTGGGAGGTTGCAGGCCTTGCTTGCTCCAGAAAGCGAAGAGAACGGAGAAGAGGGCCAAGAATCCAGGGGGGTTGCTGCTTAGAGGGGTGATCGCGCTGGGACCAGGCTCGGATGCGAGTGGACGGCGAGGGGCTGACAGGACCAGGAGAAAGCCCAGAAAGGAAGAAGGCAGCCTGCAGCGACAGGCGATTTGGCTGAAACGATACTAGGATGGACAAGTAGGTTGGTCGAAAATACTGTACGTTTCCGTTGGTGAAAAGACGGTATAGAAAAAATATCTGTCGGGTCGGGTCAGGTCAGGTCAGGTCAGGTCAGAAAAGTGACAGTCAAAGTTGGCGGCCTGGCTATTGGATTTGGCAATGAATAAGGGACGGGATATAGGGGGCCCAGTATCAACAACCTCTCGGACAGCCGCGATAGACAAGTTCGCGGTCGCCAGGCCCATACACCAGAAAGAAGTGGGTGCTTTGGAGTTGATGGCGACTCGATCGAATGGGATTGATGAAAGTAGATGTTGATGTGGGAGCGATGGAGGAGAGTACCTACAGTATACAGTATTTCTCCGTCCTTGCAGTCGAGTTGCACCCATCTACTAACCTACTGCGCTGTGCTGTGGTGTACCGTAACTTACAAGATGGACACTACCTACTAAAGTAACAATAGCAGCCTGAGAATTTCAATGCCCTCCACCGATGGATGGAATTTCTCCACTGGAAAAACCACGTCTCAATGAAACCCTTCAGGTCCCGTCCATCAGCCCTTTTTGGCAACTCATTAGGTTTCCAATTCAGTGACATTCAAAAGTAGAAACGGGGCCGACACAACATAGCCGGCTTCTAGGTCTACTAGCTACATACACACATACATCATCCATCCATCCATACAACATCTCAGGCTGTTGTTACGGTTGGGTTGCAGCGACCAGAAGTCGCCGAGATGAAGCGTTATAGTACCTAGCTCACCTCAATAATACGTATTGACCTAAGTAGTTAGTGAGAGGAGACGGTGTTGGCAAACAACAACCAGCAGAGAGACAACCCTATCTCAAGTGTGTCCAAACCCCCAGCTGAGATCCTTCCTTGAGTGGACAAATTGACAGAGAATCAATGTACATGTGTTGCTGCTGGCTCGTCTCTTAGACTTTCCGTCTGTGTGTTAGATCGCCGAGAACTTCAGTTCAGTACCTCTTGACGTTTCGTCCTTCCGACCGGAAGGTGTAACAGGTCGTTCTTTGACACACAACTTGTACAATAATAGAGCCCTTAACAGACCTCTCATAGGTACTCAACACTGGCTGATACAGGGTACGCACGATTCAGGAGGGGCCTTGCGAGTGGCTGGTCGCTCGTTCTCCGTTCCCTTTGACTTGCCATGTCCAACGAATGAATTGACAGTATCGGATATCATGCAGCATGCAAGTGATGAGTGTGCAAACAAGAGACATTGTCCAGCCCAGCGACTGCGGGTGACAGCTCTGTTTGCTCTGCGGAAATCAACATCTTGCAGATCGACACGAAGAAACGATGTTCTCCTGTTTGTTTTACTCGCGCGCACAGGTGAGTCAGCAATGATCAGGTCCCGGATAATATCACCGAATCCGTACTAACACGGCCTTAACGAGTTGTGACTATCGCACAACGCGCTCTCTGCTAAGTGACAGATAAGACAAGTCTACCTGGTTGGGTCCCCTGCCCTCCAATCTTACTTTCGTCTTGTTCTTCGGCTAGGGGCGTTAAGAAAACGTAAGAAAGACCTGGATCCCAATAAGTGACAAAATTACTCAGACGAGTTTGAAATATTTCAAGACGAACTTAGCAGCCTCTCTGACTCGTCATTTTCCGTCCCCTACTCACAGCTAGGTTTGGCTCAAATATTAGCCCGTGGGCGACGGTGCCATGCCGTCTCCCATGACTACGCCGACGATGTGCACGTCCATCATTTCCCCTCCATCCTACCGCAACGCTATATGCTGAGGGAGGTGCTGGCTTGGAAAATCATGTGCATCCTCGTGGCAGCCTCAAAGCTATTGCGCAGCTGTGGCTGGTTTTGCATTATCTGTGTGTGATATTGGGGTTGCATTCCGTTAGTCTTTGAGTTTGATGGGAGGGTCTCTATGTATGTTAGTACATAGCAGGCCACCAACAGAGAAATACCACAAAGGTTGAATTCACACAAACGGAGCATGCAGGCCAGGAAGTAAAGCACACAACAACAGCTAGGAGCAAAAATACACTCCACCATACGTCGCCTGGACACCACGTGGAGCCTGACCAAATTCATGGCTCCCTACACCGGGAGACTGCCGCGGACCCGCCCGCTATTGGCGTGGATCTCGTAACTTTTGCTCTGGAAACGCAAGGGTCAAGAGAGGAAATTATGCATCATCTTTTAAAGTTCCAGGCGTTTCACAGCCAGTCAAGTAAGATGTGAATACCGTTGGAAGCAAATGATGTATCGTCCCAATCCGTGCTGTCTGAGTTGAGTTGATGCAGACTAGAATGGGTAGCTAGAGCCTGAGCGTGATAAAGTATGCCAGACCGTCAACGTATTGTTGCAACCATCCAATCTTTGTAGTTATTGCAAATGGACGACAACCCCTCACAAGACGATGGACTTCCCCTCCATCCTTTCCAACATTTGGTGGATTATTCACTGCTGGATCCGTTCGGGCGCCAGTGCCGTCCGACCGTTGCGGGGTATAACAGCATTACAGGACAAATAGGTTGCAGATCCGAGGAGGCCGGCGAGCTGGGAGGGGCTCAGTAGCGCATTGCACAAGTTTCCATTCTTTCCACAGCGAGATGAACCCCTTCTAGCTCGCGACTCGTCTCCCCAAAGCTGTCTGTCATGTTCATTCCTCTCGTAACAAGTTGTGCATTGTGGCTTGTCCCTGGCGTAGTGGATACGAGAATGAATAATTTCATGTTCTGTGCTGGTGAAAAGAGATAAAAATGGATTTTCTCTTGTCTTGCCATTCATGGCAGATTGTAGGAGCTGAGTGTCAAGTGTGACGCCTGCAAATTGCCAATGATCGCGCATGATTCTCTTATCGATCTCGCGGACAAGATCAATCATCCACCTTTAAAGGCATTGAATGATGATGATGTACACATGTATGATTTTGGCCTCTTTTGTGGAACGTTCGCAAATCTGTGATCTTGTCTGCCTCCCTGCATTTGATTTGGTATTTGTTATCATAGGCCTTCATGTGCGCATACCGACTTGTTCAGATTAACGAGCCCCTTATCAGTCCCAACCTTAATCACGGCACAGCCGATGGTGGTTAAGCCAAGTCTCCCTCGCAGACAAATGCTGGGACAGTCGAGAAAACGGTGTAGCCTACCTAGCTGGCTATGACTGAGGTGTTGCAGGTGCTGTTAACGGGTGGAATCAATAGGTGGATGAAGCAATGTTCCAGAGGAAAACATGGATGACACGGACTGTTTGATAGATCAAAAAACCTTGGTAGCCGTGCACGACTGATGAGAGGTCGCTTGTAAGTAGCCCAGTGATAAATAGGTAACTGATGATATAAAAAGGTTGATAAAATTAAACACCCCTAATCGTAGAGATTAGAGTGTTCCAGAGTCGTGGTTTAAGCAGCGAGCCGTGTCGATGTAATATCCAACACTATGTGTGGGAAGCTGTCAGACGCGCAGGCGCGGACAGTGCATGTCAAGTTAGGCCATGCGTTCTGATACAGGGGTAATTGACGCGAATCCGACAGGAAGTCTCAGCAACTTCCCCGTGTAGACCGTCTCCTGCTAAAATTTCACGCGCTTGACCAAGGAGCTTCACATCAAGTGGGGCGCGGGATGCAAGGCGTGCCCGCGACGACTGTGATCCCAGGCCTTGCGCCGCTGTGCTGGGAACGGATCCTCTCTTTGACAGACCGTGGTGCTATGACGCTACGCCTGAATCGCGTTGGTTGAAGTCGAAGACAGTGCTGGGACGAAATGGCCAGGGCATTCTCCGTAAAGTACACAGAAGTTAGAACGAGGCGGACCTACAGGTCCCAAGGTAGGCCTGGTAGGAACTGTATGCTGTATGTATGGTCGACCATCCAGCTGAAGCATAGGACCAGAGGCTGCTGGTGAGTTTTTGGTAGTGATGGAGCTTCCTCAGCTTCCCCGCCTTATCCCTCCTGGTCTGGATGATTTCATGATTTTTGCGATCACGTTTCCAAGATCTGACTGTTTTTGGCTGCCTGGCCGATGCGCGGCGGCTGAGAATTGGCCTTCCCATCTTTAGACTGGCCTGTTGCTGTGTCATCCTTGGTGGCCAACGATAATGCGTGTCTCGTGCCTCGTTTTTCGTCCCTCACGGTACTCTGTACCATATCATCGATTGCGATGCGGTCCTTGATTAGACAGTTCTGTCCCTGCTCCTATTGGCTTCCATTCTCCGGCCTCGCTCCCCTGTTTCCTGCGTGTCTTTGACAAGCCCCCCGGTTCCCCTTATCCCGTGGATAATGTGCTAGTGGGCCAGTGACCTTGTACCGCCATTCTTCGAGGCGGACAGGACAGATTACGGAGTGAGTGGATAGCCATTCCCTGTCGGTTCAGCAAGGTATCTCGACACCGACATTGACTCCGACTTTTTGTATCCGTCACCGACTCTATTAACGTCAAGTATACGATATATCGTTCTTGACCGACGGTTTAGTAAACGGAATCGTGCCTCTGACTCTGCGTTAGGGCATGCATGAGAGAGCAAAAATACTTCTCCGTTGTGGATGTGTCCACTAAACGTCCGCTATCGTTTCCATGTGGATGTGTCCACTCAGGCTGACATAATGAATCGTTGGCGAGAAGAGAGAAGGTTTGGCGAAGCCAAGGCTTGCACCTCTGCAGGAACCCAGGGAAAAGAGCACCAAGTGACGAGTTTATGCAAGTATATTTGCACCTCTGTCAAAGTTACAGTGTACCTCGACGATCTCGTGCTCTCAAGTCTTGATGGGCCTGCTCCGTCCTTGATTAGCTTTGATTGCTCCTTGCCGATTATCATAACTTTGCGTGCCGGCCGTAGTGTAAATAGTGCCTGGTCCAACAATCCAGTCTTGTCTGTCTCTCTGTATTATTGTCTGTGCTGCTTTTTAATTGACGGATGGCGTTGGCTGCTAGGTTCTCCTGACAGAATTTTCATTGTCGGTGCTCGCTCGCCTCATCCAAAGCTGAATTGCTTGCTTCTTGTTCATCTACAAGTGGTTTAGGGGCAAAAACGAATGGCTGAACTGCCCCTCGTCGCCCCTCCACCGAATTGGGCCCCGCTATTGTATCAGTGGAACTTGGTTCGGTAAGGTCAGGTTTGTGCTCACCTGGTATGGTCTCCAGTCATGTTCGGTACGAGGTGCTCAGAGGCAGATGCCTGGACTCACAGGGGTGTGATGGGGGCTAACGAGCCTAGCATTACTGGCCGAATGCTGGAAGCTGCTGCTGCATAGTGCTGCATTGGTTCTTCCAGTCGCTAAGAGCAAGGTACATGGGCCGTTAGCACGTCCACGCCCACGATTGCCCGCCAAGGAAGGTCGACAAGACACTTCATGCACCTCTCTCTCTCTGTGCTGTGCTGTGCTGTGCTATGCTGTGCTGTGCTTCGCTGGCACGAGTGCTCAATTTAGAGCCCAGTCACTCTCATCACTCACTCGCTCAATCAGTCCAGCCTCAGCCAGTAACTTCTCAGCCACCCCTCTCTCCCTCCTTCCATCTCTCCCTCCTGTCGTCTCTTCTGTTCTCATTCCCTCTTCTTGGTTTCCCATGGATGTTCCCCTCCTTCCCTCCCCACCCAGAAAATAAGTGCCCCCCAACTC
>JAADJF010000430.1:0-37804 GCA_012932015.1 Fusarium acutatum
AAAAAAAAAAAAGAAGAAGAACAACAGGTTGTGATCTTGAAAAACAACACTGGAAGCCCACGATATTATTCAGAGTCCTTTCGTGTTTGATGAGTATAATATAAGAGGGAAGAATAAGTCTTGAGTTTTGAGATCAGTATATTTTTGGATAAATCTGACTAAAGCTATAAAGGTTCAGGAGCGTCTTAGGTAAACTGGGTACCTAAGGACTTCCTGAATTGTATAGAAGGCTTACTAATATCCAAGGCGGTGATGTGCTTCCATGGCCGCTGCTGCAGGAGTGGCTGAAGGCGTCTCAGCCGGGGGAGCAGGGCTTGCAGCAGGAGTACTCTCAACAGGGGGCGCGGGAGGAGCTTCTTCCTCAGCCGGGGTAAACGCTGCATCTGCCAACGGAATCTCTCCAACTGTTCCGCCTGTAGCTGCACCAGCATCAACGTTGGCCAGAGCACCGGCTGCCTTCTTAGAGAACTGGACCAAGTTTTCCTCAGAGGGGCTGGGGTTGGTCAGTAGCTGTGTAGTACAGAGTGGAGTCGGACTTACGGGTTGATGGCCATCACCTGACCGATCTGACAATGCGGTCCAGTAGCACAGTACAAATAGATAGGCTCTGTGTTGTTGAGAGGAACATTGAATGTCCCGACGGTTGTCTGTCCAGCCTCGAAAGGAATATGTCCACTGTGGATAACTCCAGACTGCGTGGCCTGGAGTGGCTGGCATGGAGAGTCTTCAGAGCTTTGGGTGACAGTATGGTTTCCATTACTAAACTGGAACTGGATCACATCTCCGGCTGCTGCTCGAATCATGTTCGGAACGAAGGTATCTTGAGCACCGCCGACGACAACGGGGATGATTCGATTGGCTCGGGCTTCGAGGGGTGGATTTCTCTTGACTGTCAAGTATCAGTCTGGTTCTTCGTTTGAGTGCTCTAAGAACTTACTCGAGACTGGCTGGTGAACTTCAAGCTCATGAAGTTCCCGTGGGGACATTTCAACGAGAGGCATAGCGGTAACAACTGCAGCCCACAAGAAAGTCTTGCCCAACATCTTGAATATTATCAACAAAAAAAGAAACTCAAAAGTTGGTTGGTAATGAGCGTATCGTAAAGAAGGTCCAGCCAACTAGCAAAACCGAAATTAACAATTATAAATCCTCACCAGGAGGGTAAAGAAGAGAATTTTGATAACTCAAAGAAGGTAAGAAAGGTAAAACTGATCTGTGAATCAGACCATTATTCCCGACTGCAACTCAAGATGATCTTATAACATTTTCGAAATCACTGATGATCGGGCACATGCCGAGCCTCATTTCTGGGCCGAAACTCGAGCTGAGACAAGAATTCGAATAGAATTGCTCTTTTGCAAGATATGACAAATTCGCTAGCAGCCAAGATGTTTTGCAAACTTGTCTTGTTTCAGAGTACGGTTACGTGGTGTTTCATCAGCGACCAAGATATATAGCCGAGATACGGTTTTAAGTAATATTTCATGTTTTGTGTCCTTGATTCATGTTTTAGAGTGATATTTCATGTTTGTAAGCATTAAGAACAGTGACAAATTGATATAGGGTTTTTGAAACGGGCATGCGTGGCTTTCGGCATGTGGGCAGATATGTCGGGCTTGGCGATCTTGATAGAAGTTTGATGTGATGTTGCATGAGTGATTCATCTGATGAAGCGGTTATTATGGCCGGAAGGGGAGGTTTAGGGGCCGAGGGATTGAGCCGCAGGAGGTGAAATGATTCGTGATCGCCTTCAAGCTTGTTTCATCAACATTAGGGAATGGGTGGAGATAGTCGTAATGTTAACCATAAATACAGAGCACTGCCACTTTATAGACTTATCGATTAAGTTTAATATCTGTTGCGCATGAAATCAAAGTGTTACAATGTGTTGGTGTGATGTTACAGAGGTAAAGCGTGATGTGGCCTTGATGATAATGAGTCCAATGAGGTCACACCAAGCAGCCACTTCACTTATCGCAAGATAAGGCATCTGCTTACCAAACTCCGCTCAACCATCCTGCAACGCTCATCATCAATCTCTATGAAGTCAACGAGAATTACCCCGTGGGGGCATACCCATCCCCGCAGAACCCCAACCCCAATTAGCCTGATCTTTACTCCCCCGCAAAGACCCCAATCTGAACATCGTCACTTTGCCGCTACTAACTTCCAATTCAACGCTTTCGTTGGTGGAAGATTAATTACCGATCGTGCCCTGACAAAACTAACATTAGTGAGGTTCCATTACCGGGGATTCATTGAGTATTATATTAACTACGGCATCGAATATCCGAATAAGCTTGCAGATAATATACATTCTCGAATGTGATTTGTGGATTTTAATACATGAGTTTGGATCTAGTTATATGCTTTGGGGGTTTAAATGAAGGAGGATCGGCCAATGCGAGGTTGAACTAGTAGATTTATATATCAGCTTCAAGACCGTAGTATTTTGGTTTGGGACCAAGTGTCACGTATCTCGACATGAAGGGCTTCATTATCAAGACGGCAATTATTGCCGCGACACTCTTTTCTACCGCGACTGCATCCGCCAAAGGACCCGTTGACACGTACAAGAAATGTCAACGGCAGACAAAGCGTGCTACAGAAGGATGTCCCAAGGGCACTCTCTTCGTAGCCAAGGATGATCCACGAGCAGACTTTTCCTCCATCCAAGACGCCATTGACTCTTTGGGTAACACAACAACTGCAGGCCACATTCTAATTGCACCTGGAAACTACAGCGAGCAATTGAATGTCACCCGCCGAGGTCCCCTGCATCTCATCGGTGCTTCGAACAAACCTTGGGTGAAGGATCTCTATGCCGATATTGATGTCAACACCACGGCTCAGAACGACGTTCAGATCTGGTTCAACCTTGCGAATACGAACAATGGCAGTTTGAGTGATAATGTGTTCACCAGTGTACTCACCGTCGGACCTAATTTCAACGCTACCCTGACTGGGTCTGGACCTACGGGCTTTCCTGTCCCTGCGGACACGCCGTTCGGATGCACGGATTTCAGGGCATATAACATTGACTTCAGGAATGATTTTGCGCCGAGATCTGTTGGACCTGCGCATGCCGTTGGTGTGAGCAGGGCTAATGCGGGCTTTTACTCTTGCGGCTTCTACTCTTACCAAGATACTGTAAGTCAAGTCCCACCGTTTTATAGCTTGTAGCTGACTTAATAGGTTTATGTTGGAAAACTTGGAAATGCTTACTTCTACGACAACATTATCGCTGGAGAGACTGATTTCCTGTACGGTTTCGGTACAGCATGGATTGAGAAATCAACACTATCTCTCCGAGGCTGCGGAGGCGGCATCACGGCTTGGAAAGGCACCAACACGACCTTCACCAACAAGTACGGCGTATACATCGACAACTCCCAGGTCATCCCCGTAAACTCCACCATCGCCACCAACTTTGTTGGAAAATGTGCCCTCGGCCGACCATGGAACTCACAGCACAAGTCGATCTTTATGCAGTCGTACTTTGATGCTGTGATCTTGCCTGCTGGGTATATCGAATGGAGCAAGTCGACACCAAGAGTTGATAATTACACTTTCATGGCGACGTGGAATGATCATGGGCCGGGATATAATGTTGAGGCTGAGAAGGCGAGTAATGTTACGAAGGTTTTGACGGATGCGGAGGTCAAGCCTTATAGAGCGCCTGCGGATGTATTTCAGACTCCCGAGGGAAAGTTTGGACATGTCAAGTGGATTGACAAGAAAGCTCTGTAAAGACTTTCGGCTCGACTAGGCTTAGGAGAAAGATATCTTCCGCGGCTCAATACATCACATGTGATATTGTGATTCACCACCACCACGATTCGGCATCAGAAGCCCGAACGCTCTACCTCCTTTAGCCCGAATGTCTCAGTTTGTAAGCCTCAAAAGGCTACATGCCATGTCTCAGAACTATCACAGCTCTCAGATATTTATTCCCGCCTTACTTTCGTGATTTGACGTGAAGAAGTTACCGCTGCCAAGTGAATGAGGATCCCCAAAGCGAAATGAGATTTGAATCCATTTGCAGGGGTGTAAACTCTTTATCCAATGGCGCGTTTCATTTCTTTAATTGCCCCTTATTTTAGTTCGCGGGGTAAAAGACGCTAAGATTAGTGGTTGGATGGTTCAGGTTTGCGAGGTGATCTTCACATGAGAAGATGAGCGAAGATGGTACGATATATGAGCATTGGCCTCTACAAAGGAATCAAATATATGATCAAAGTAGATAATTGAGAAATAATAAGAAAAGTATCGTGAATGATAATTCATAGGGGCGGAATAGCTCCCTGAAAGTCTGTGATTATCTATGCCCATATCGAGTAGGTAATAATACCAATGACACCAGTGGCAAAGCAAACCAGTTACATCCCAACAAACAAGCCACTTCCTCTTCCCCGGAGGAAACGTTCCCGGTAATAAGAATCCTCCAACGGGCATGCATCAACACATAAACGCCCCCCTGCCCTGATCTACAAATCTGACATCTCCCTCCTCCACTTTCTCCTCTCCATCTCACAGTATGAGCTGATGAGACAATTCTGCCTTCGGGGCGCCTTCGAAATGGGCTACTCAGGCGGCGACGACCAACGCAGCCCGTCGATAACGATACCCATTGCAGTCTGTATGGGTATTTCTCTGTACAATGTCATTGAGCTCAATGTTCTTATCCTTACGACGTTCAAGACGAGGAAGAGCTTGTACTTTTGGAGCTTTCTGGCTGCTACGAATGGGATTGCACCTCATACTATTGGTTTTCTCCTCAAAAATCTGGTCTTTTCTGATAACTTTGTTTTGTACATCACGCTTATTTCTGTCGGTTGGGTTTTGATGGTCACGGGCCAATCGCTCGTTTTATACTCCCGACTACACCTGATTTTCTGGAACCAGTTTGTTATGAAGCTTGTGTTGGCTATGATTACCACCAATGCTGTTGTTTTGCATATTCCGATCATTATTCTTATGTACGGCGCCAACAGCAGCGACAAGAATCCTTGGGTTCATCCTTATCAGATCTACGAAAAGATTCAAGTCACGGTGTTCTTCTTTCAAGAACTTATCATTTCAGCGATATACATCAAAGCGTGCTCCTCGTTCTTTGGGACAGAAGGGCTTTTATATCGGAAAGGTGTTCGAAGAATGAGAAGACACTTACTATTCGTCAACGTTGTTATAATCCTTCTCGACATTCCAATCCTGGTCCTCGAATTCGCAGATTTCTACGACTTTCAGACAGCTTACAAAGCGATTGTCTACAGTATCAAGCTGAAGCTTGAGTTTAACCTTTTGAATCGGCTTGTGGAGGTTGCAAAAGGGAATGATACACGTGGGGCGGAGAGTGGAAACCAAATTGTGCATTTGAATGCTTTTGAGCAAGATGGTGCTGGATATGTAGCCAAGGACAGTGAATGTGGAAACATGGAAAGGGATGCAAATACGAAGAGACGAAAACGAGGGAACTCGAATGCGGACGATAGGATTTTAATTGAGACGGAGATATCCGTGAGTTATGTTGAAAGGAGGGAGGATGATAATGAGAGTACGGGATGAAAGGTGTCGACATAGGACTAAGTTCACGAATGAAATGGCTTTACCTCTTTAGCTGAGATGTTATAGAAGAACTTTATTCAAAGTTTAAGTGCGAGCGTAAAGTCGAGGTCAGAATGGAAACCTTGATACTTTCGAGTTGCATAGACAACTAATTATGGAGATACTGCCAGGCCATAAAGTTAAACTTTAGGCAGTTGATACCTTATCTCTTTGCCAGGCATAAGGCATCCAAAGGTCACTCGCCCCGCTCTGCCCCACTTATTTCGAGAGTACCTGAGGGGTACGTAAAGTTCTCGTCAGACAGCTTCTTTATTCAACACCACCAAAATCATCAAAATCCTCATACAAATTGACCCTAACGAGTCTCAATTAAAACAATGAGCTCCCAAGAGATACATATACTAGATGATCACAGCTTTGATAGCCCGCCTTTTGTGATAGCTGCTAATGACCCCACCGGCGCACCTGATATTCCGCCCGAAGAGGGCCGCGGTGATGATTTTCAACCTTTCAACCTAGAATATCGTGATTTTCAGATCAACCCTCTGCCCCAGCAACCACTTGAATTATTCCAGCTTTTTGTGCCTATTTCCCTTGTACAGTCATGGGTCGGATATACTGATGACTGGGCTTTTTTCTGCGCTAATAATGGCGTTAAAGATAGCTGGAATACCCCCCTTTCTGACCACTCGCGCTTACACGCTTGGGAAGGCATCTCCACCGCTACAGCCTATGTATGGCTTGGTATCCTTATTTACCTAGGAATTCATAGGGAAATATCCCTTGAGGACCATTGGAAGGCCCCTAGCCTAGGAGATCAGCGCCCCCTTCACCCATTTACAAAGTTCATGCCGTTACGGAAGTTCGAGCTGATCACACGGTATTTCCGCACTTTTGATCACACCAATCTCGATGTGAGCGATGAGAGAGATCTTCCAAAGACCTTCCAAGCGGCTGAAGAGTGGTCTAAGCATATACAAAGGGTGTCTATTGAGCTCTATCTTCCAGGGACTAATCTGACTGTAGATGAGTGTATGGTCCCTTTTACAGGCAGATCAAAAGAGACAACGCTTATCAAGGGAAAGCCCACACCGGTGGGCTTCAAAATCTGGGTTATTGCACAACAGGGCTACTTTCTGCAGTGGCTTTGGCATGTGAAGGCATCACCAGTTGTGCCTGCAACGGTCAAGCTAGAGATACTGAAGCCGTACGGCAAGAAGGGGAAGCTACAGACTGAGATCCCTCTCAGCAATACACAGAGCGTCGTGGTTCACCTACTAAAAAGGCTGTCAACACCGATACACCACATCTTTACAGATAACCTCTTCTCATCGCCGCAGCTCTTCCGCCTACTTCAGCAGCTTGGATACGGGGCCACAGGCACAGCCCGCCCTAATTGTGGCATCACCGCCGCGATGAAGCAGATAAAAGAGACCGGGAAGCTTCCTGACGGCAAGCCTTTATTATATAATAAGGTATATTTGATACCGACGAAGGATAAACAGGTAGGGACAACTTTACCTATATTTCCCTTACTAATCTGTCTCTTTCCCTTCCCTCTAGGTCCTTCAAGTCGCTTGGAAAGATAGCTCTGTAGTGCTCTTCCTTTCAACAACACACAGCGTAACCCCTCTTAACCGCACACTAAAAGAGAGGAAATTACCCGCCAAAAGAGGCACAAAGGCAGAGGCACAACGCCTTAAGGAGGTCTTCAATGGAGATCAGTCTAGGATAATCCCTATTCCTTCTATTGCCGCTCAGTATAACGATGAAATGAATCACGTGGATCGCGATGATCAGATAAGATCCTATACCTCATATCAGCATCGTTTCCGGCGTGGTCCTTGGCAGGCGTTACTTTGGTCTTTCCTCCTTGACGTTGCACTTGCGAATAGCTTCATTTTGCAGAAGAAGACCCGGCAGCCTCATTGGAAGCCCTATAGCACGCTTCGAGCTTGGAAGGAGTGCATTTATAACGCTATTTTCAACAAGTACGGCACCGATAGTCACACAAGGAAGAGATACCGTACAGGGAAGGAAGAAGACAGCGAAGATCTTCAAGCACGGCAAAATCACTTGAAAAGAGATATCAATCATATCTTTCGAGGCAGAAATAGCTCTTCACCTTGCCTAGCTTGCAAAGGCCTGCGCCAAGGGCAGCCTCGACCTGCCAAAAAGGGGAAAAAAGGAGGTCCTTTACAGCTAATATCAGGAAATGCACGAGGTCGGGTTAGCAGGTACGGTTGTAAAGTATGTGATGTAGCTATTTGTAACAATGCTGAGTGTTGGTACTTATATCACACACCATTTTAGGTGTGGATGGAAGTACCTGTCGTCACGGTCATTTTGATTGGCCCCTCACCCCTGTGGTGACCTGATGGATGCCTTATGCCGGTCAAAGAGATAGGTAACTGGAACATGATTACTTTTTACGATATAAAGTATCTACTATTTTTTCGGAGCTTCTACTATGGCTATTACATCTGATTTGTATATTTGAGAAAGTTCTCACAGTTTATCTCTCAAGCAATATCAAAATAAATTTCATCTGGGTTCTCAGCCGAAGGAAAGGGGATGCACATAAGAGAACAAAGCTTGATTACACTTTCAGCATTAACGAAACTTCACCTAGCTTTCGTTGGCCAGAATATTCTCCTTATGACTCACTAAGCGTAAACTCTTTTCTCTTCTGCCTATAAATAGCCGCCTAGAGTCCACCCTTTTCCGAAATCATTCTCACTTCTCTTAAAAATTTGTGGCCCTTGGCAGAGAAGATCCTTCTTATCCCAACATGTCATCCAGTTTCTGACAACAGTACCATGTACTTCTGTCGAAACATTTATCGTCCCTGGGGTTGTTTCCTCGTCTCATCCTGAATTGGAGGGACGAATGAAGAATTCCAGCAGCAGAACGCAAATGCAAATAACACATGGCCTAGTTCCCGATCTAGTCGCCGTGGAATACCTCGTACGACTCACCGACTCTTCAGTCTGTAACGAAGAGGAGTGAGGGGTGCGAGTCTAGGTCATCACTTGCGATGAAAGCAAGTTCTTTGGTCCACGCACTCCTCAGTTCAGGCTTCTTCGTTTTTATTCTTGATTTCGGATCTGTTTTTGGCATTAGCCTAGAGTTATCCGTTTTAGAGTATGAACCAACCATGTCTTAGCGAAGCTGAGCCTCGATCTTCTTGAGTCTCCAATCTTGAGATCAGATATCACAGCCTCTGGCTCTAGTCCCCACCGCACTACTAGCAATCAACAGACAAAATCGCAATGCCTGAACATTCATGTTGGTCACGGAGTCCCGTCCGTGGGCTTGAGAAAACTCCTTGGAGATTATCTGTGGCTGGAAATGATCTACAAGAACATCCATTTCAAACTGGATCTGAAGAAGGGCTGAGAGCTTATAATCACCACACAGAACTCAGGTTCTTCTCGCAACTTTTGTCGCAACCGCCGTGCCGAGGCCCTACTCGTCGTCTACGGTGTCCGATTCATTTTCATCAGTGTCTGAAAATTGACGCTCCTTAGACAAGCGCAGTCGAACTATAGAAGGATAGTTTTAAGCGAGCCTCTTCTGGCGTGGCACCTTCCATGAATTCTACATGCTTCGAGAATTCGTTCCTGTGGACCATACTACCTGTCTGTACTACCTGAGGTGGCGAGTTGATTGATAGTTAAAGCTTATGACGTCTTAACGAGACATAGCAAGCCAACATATTGACAAATCCCTGTCGGTCAGAGGCTACAGGTTCCTTTGGATGCTTATTGGCGCGGACGTCTTTGAGAGGTTTGAGGAGCATCTTGTCCCTTCCAAGCTAGGAAGCAACAGGGAGGGCGATCTCATAAGGCTCAGATTGGTGGTCTTGGGGTACCACCGCCTTGCCTTTCAGTTCACCTGTGGTGGCGAGTTGTGTATTCTGTTATGATACTACAGAAGAATATGGCAACAGTGGTGTGAGCCAAAGCTGCACCTCCAGGCTGGATCTTGGACAGTCCACAACATTTCCATGACAAATTCCGTCCCAGCGGTGAAGGCATCACACGCCAGACGATCACAGGTATCGCGAGATTGCAACTTGTCAGAACAACGATACAAATGTGGCATTTGCATTATTGAATCTACCTCTATTGCCAAACAGAAGGAACAATTAGCGACCGGTCCCCACCAGCGCAAGGTCGCAGCCCTCGACGCTTGTATACCAGATGGGCAGTCATGAGAGCGAGGTCTTGATTACGGCCCTGTCGAAGAACAGGTCAAGCGGCTCTGGACCTGTCGATGAAGTCGATGGTAGAGTCCATTTAGCTCTTGATGGGAGGGATGATGAAGGGGGGATAGACAGCATCCATTCCTATCATCGATAAGAGAATGGGATGTGGCCATGCGAGTCGACTTTAATATCTATGATATTACATTTGAGCAGTACAGGAAGCCAAACACCAAGACAGATGGCTTGTTTCGGCCATGGCTGTGGTAATAGATCTGATTGTTACATTCGTCTCGAGTAGCCATGCGCATCGGATATTTATTTCCTTGATTCATTAAACTCAAGGCGAATAATTTGGGGGCCATTTCCTAGCCGCATACATGTGCCTCTCGCCCGCGTGGGCATCCGTCTTACATTGCAGAAACAAGGTTATCACCTAATACTCAGATAGTATCTTTCGACGATTATGTGCTTGAAACAGATGAACTCGAGCGGCTTTTGAGGCGGGAGTTTTAAAATCTCCAGGGAAACAACCGCAGACGCCCGGTTATAGAGACAATGGGTCTAGCACATTAAAAATCTGACCGCTTAATGGTTGCTTCTTGAAGGATTGCAGTCTAAAGAGGGCTGAGCTAGGGTCCGCAGGTCTAGGACGGAATGGGTTACCTGCGCGGACCAACCTTGCATGACCGTTGGACAGGAACGACAAGGTTGTTTCAGCTTTTGGTAGGGTTAGAAATTCACTCAACAGATGTTCAATGGTTCTTGAGTACAGAATTAATGTACAATACCTGTTGTTCAGTTGTGTAAGATACAAAGACTATGCTGGATTCATCCGGGTATCGTCAACTAACACGGCGTAAGGTGGACTGATGCATGGTGTTGACTGTCAGATTTTGGCGTTATCCTTAAGTAACAGGCCCAACCAGGATCATCGTGACAACTCAACTAATCCGGCCACAGAAAGCCTAGCCTAGCCTAGCCTAGCCATGTCCTCTCAAACTGCCCATCCCAGGAAAACGCCTCGTTCTTGGCACCACTCATACCCTCGCTCCAAGCACCAACCAACCCCCGTCAATCCTTAATTTTCAGCTCTGCCTCCAAAAGAGATGAGGAACCCCGCCCGTGATTTCTCATCTCTTTTTCCCTTGATTCTTCACTTGCTGACCACTCAAGTCATCATTGTTTCCGTTTGACAGGTGAAGATGAAGTATCACGGCCTATTGCTGGGTGTCTCCGCCGGAGCAAACGCTCTAGCCATCGCGGAGGCGACAAAGCGTCGAGATGCGGGATACATGTATCAGCCTGATCCGACCCCCATTGTGGGGATCTCTGATCTGAGGCATTTGGCGCTGGGGAAGCGACAGGAGACTACCGCTGCGGCATCGACCTTCACGCTTGTTGTTAGTCCTGATTCGACATGTGGTTTTTTGTCGGGTTCACCTGGAAATGCGATTACTTGCGGCAATGGAGATAAGTGCAGTTGGGAGCTGCGTTATGCTACTGCCATCTTTTGCGGTACTCAGGCGTATAATCGCTGTTTGGAGAGGGATGAAGCTCTGGATACGAAACTCTGCAATGACGTTTGTCAGAGCAACCAGTATAACCTCCTTTGGTGAGTTTTATGATTAGTTTGAGAGTGAATACGCGACTGACCTAAATAGCACCAACACTGCTTCGCCTTATTGCGGAACATATAATTATCCTTCTGGTGTTGTTGGCTTCAGATGCGCAACGGCATCAGTGACAGCCGCCCAGGATGTTGAGTTCACATACACCAGTCAAAAGGGCCGCAGCTTCTCTACGACAATGGTTTCTGACGAAACTTCATCGACTATCCCCTCAAGCTCGGAGCCTGGCTCATCGACAGAGGAGCCCTCTTCAACGACTTCAGAAGCTGAACCCACGGAATCTGACTCAGGCGGCGGCGGAAGCTCAACACCGGTCGGTGCCATCGTTGGAGGTTCGATCGGTGGTTTTGTCGCTTTGTCACTTGTAGTTCTCGGCGCATTCTGGCTCTGGCGAAAGAACAAGAACAAGAACGTCGCTCAGCCATCACCTCAACAACCACCCGTGACGGCAGCTTCATCGATGCCTCCCCCAGGTCCTTATGGTGATACTGTGCCCCCAATGGCGCAGCATTATCCTAAATCAGATGTCACGTCACCCACACAGTCCGAGTGGAGGGAATCTATGATCACGGCGCAGACTGCTACTACGCCTGTGCAGAACCAGGCATGGGGTCAGTATCCTCAGGGTTCTCCATATCCTCCTCAGGCACAGCCGCAGGAACTACACCCACAGGGAAACCAGGGACTTCAGGATGGTCAGGTCCATGAGATGCCTTCTGATCCTAACTACCGTTGAGATGGGTTAGGGGAAAGGAATTGGTACGAAGGGGTTTGTGGGGGGGAGATGACGGCTTTATATATATATATCAAACTGACGAATATTTTATGATTTGTCTTTATAATTCTCACTGCAAATTGAAACAATACCATTTTCATACAGCAACGTTGGTCTCTACAAGCTTCTAGTTTATGAGACTTGGATTTCAATAAATATCAATGCTTTGAATATCAAAATAATATCAAGTATGGCGGCATAGACTAGCTGACATGTCACTGAGGCTCACAAGTGTCACAAGATTAAGCTTAAAACGCTACGATTGTTTTGATAGGTTACCTCTGAATTGGCCTCACTAGTTCATGCTCACCGCATTGCTCACTTGCAATATTCATGATGCTTTGGAACAGACTCATTGTAAATCTCAGCATGACTCCTTCATATGCCAAGTCCGATTCCAACGCGTCACAACAGGATATACCATAAAATGAAACATATTCATCAATTCATTCGCTAAATCAATTTCAATTTAGATCGGCTACTCAATCTGGCCTCATCCACTCGTAACAATCTCATATCTCATTCTCCTCACGTAATCCCATTCTTACAGGCGGAACTTAACCTCAAGCTCACCAGGTGCCTGGTAAGTAGGAACCTTCATCTCCAAAGCCTCACCAGAATAACCAAGATCCTCCGCAACAAGCATAGCAGCCTTCTCACCAATTAGCAGAGCAGTAGAGTACGTGTTGCAACCGACGTTGTCAGGGCAGATGGACAGATCAGCGACCTTGAGACCCCTGACGCCATGGACGTTGAGTCTCTCGTCGAGAACACCGTGCTTGACGATGCTGTTGCCCTCCTTGGGGGCCATGGAGCAGGTTCCGAGGCAGTGCCAGGTTGATTCGGTGTGGCGCTTGACCCATTCTGAAAGATGTTAGTTAGCATACTGGTGATGGAGATAGGGATAGGGGAGGGGGTCTACCCTCGACGGCCTTGATATCAGCTTCACTGTACTTGAGCTCCTCACGGATGTGGGCCTTGTTAGAGTTGAGGATGTTGGCACCGGGCTTGCGGTCTGCCTCGGGGAGAGGAGAAGACCAACTTCCGTGGCCGATACCAGCAGTGAGGTTGCCGGGGAGAGCATATTGCTTGGTGGTGTCAAGGTCGAGATCATGAGCACGTGCAGGGCTGTCATAGTCAAAGAAGGGGTGCTGAAAGAGTCAGTCGCCGTTTCAAGGTAAGATATTGGAGGGCTTACCATGTTCTCGACTTCACCGGCGTAGGCATCCATGCGGCGGGCGGTCTCACGAGACTTGATGTATCCCCAGACCATGGGAACCATATCACGTTCATCGTTCATCTGAGATGGTCAGGATTTATTCACGACAAGGGGTAATGCAACTTACGAATCCAGCATCAAAGTCAGGAGTATCATATGGATCAGCACTCTTGATGTGAGTGAAGCCACGAGAGAAAGGATACTCGAGGAAGTGGAACATGGAGAAGAACTTTCCAGGGGGCCTGTAACCAGTCAGTACCAGCACAAACTTTACTGTAGTAGCTAACTCACATGAGCATGTGGTCACCAAAGAAACCAGCAATGACAGAGTAATGCATAACAGGCTTGTCAGGCTTATTCTTGAAGTAAGACTTCCAGCCCTCGGTGAAGTGAGGCGTAGGCCACCTCTCAAAGTCCTTGAGCTCTTGCTCAGTAGGTCGGATCTTGACACCAGCCTCAATGCCGTTTGTAGCAAGGGGCCCAGTACCTTTCAGGTGCCATTCATCGAATACGCGCTGTTTATCTCATTAGTATGGATGTTCAAGTCATGCAGCTGTCGGGGAGGGGGGTTTGTTGGTTACCTTTTGAACCTCAGGGTCACCACGAACAAAGTCATCGAAACTCTCAGTATCCGGCTTCGCCCGATACACCGAAAAGGTAAGGTAATGATCCTGGAAATTAAGTCCAACGCCAGGAAGATCAACCTTGGGCTCGACACCGGCAGCGCGAAGCTTCTGGGGGTCACCGATACCAGAGCGCTGAAGAATCAAAGGCGAAGAAAGCGTACCGCCACTAACGACAATCTGCTTTCTAGCGCGGAAGATTCGCGTCTGTAGCTGGTTTGGATGTAGCGGCTTGGTAGGAACAGTCTGGACACCAACGGCGCGTCCATTCTCCATGATGATCTTGTCGACCTTTGTGTTGCAGGCCAGGTACAAGTTACTGTGCTTAGCACGTGTGGCGTGGACGTAGGCGTGCGCTGAGTCACTGCGGCGGCCTGTATCGCGGTTGATCCATTTGAGCCAGTGCTCTGCTCCGTGGCCGGTGGAGAGATCCTGGAGATCGTCGACGAAGGGGATGCCTTGGGACTCAGCGGCGCGGAGAAAATCGTCCTTCACGGGGTAGGTGTAGTTGCCGAAGGAGACTTTGATGGGGCCCTCGAAGCCGTGGATGTCTGGGTTGACTGAGTGGCGCTGGTAGGTCTCGTGCTTCTTCATAAGGGGGAGGAGTTCCTCAGTGGTCCAGCCCTTGGCTTGGAAGTCATCGTCTGAGAGTTGTCAGTGGTGTTTTGGGTGAAGTGTTAAGAGAGCTGAGCTTACAGTCTGAGGCACTAGCTCGAGTGTACATCATGAAGTTGATGGAAGAACCACCGCCAAGAATCTGTAACAGTTAGTTCATGATCTTCACTCCCCTCATACTCCAACTTACATGAGCACATGGCACAGTAGCAGCACGTCCCGCAAGCCACTTGCTAGGACGAGACTTGTAAAATGAAGCCGTCTTGGAGTCCAGCTTCATGTTACGGGGGTAGATACCAGGCCTAAACACCCAAGGATTATTGAGGTTGCTCTCGCCAGCCTCGATGAGCAGAACCTTGAGGTTATGGTCAAGATTCGCCAACCGTCCAGCAACGACACAACCGCAACTTCCACCACCGCACACAATGATGTCGAACTCCTCTGGCAGGACGCCGAGGCTGTTCGCGTACGAGTTTGGAGTCGCCATGATGAAGAAGCTGCAACTTTTGAAGCTGCTTGATATTCCGACAAACAAGGAGAGCTCTACAGCTTATTTATAGCATGCACAGATGTCTATATATCGATCTTTACTGTGTATCAGATACCGAATGATCCCCGAAGGTTGGTAGCATGTCCATCGGATGCTGGATGCAGTATCATCAACTCTGCGAACCCCTCTCGATACAAGATTGCGGGCACCAATGGCATATGCATGGTAGGGTCATCTGGGGTAATAAGATTGTGGATAATGGTTTCATTCTCATCAGCTCTAGCTCTGGCTTCGTCTGGGGGAGAGGTGCTGCTGCTGCTGGCTGTGCACAGTATCTTGCTTGGCCTGCAGGTCAGGGATATCATCTGCTTCGCCGCTTTGACTGCGGGTTAAGGTTTCCCGAGACTTCCTTCTCCTATTAGAAGAGAAGACAGAGACAATTGAGTTTGGCAGGTCGGTTTGGGAATGTTGTTAAGAGGCATTGATATCCGTCTGATCCGGTCTGAAACTCGTTGGTGAACTTTCGGTAGCAGACCTGACTCGCACTTTCATATCCGATCTTGAGCAACGACAGTGCAACTCTGATCCCCGCCGGATAAAGCAGCTCGCACCACCGTGCAGATACATACATGATACAAAATATAACGTATCATGTATGATATCCTACATCAGGCAAACTTCCCTTATCCCGAGAGCGAACCAAGCCCACTCGATGCAAACCAACACAGAAGAAATACAATACCAAGGATTCAAGTTGCATGTAAGATTACGACTTTACGGGCGTTAGCTACCCATGTCGTTTACCCCCAGGGTTGTTCCCGGACAAATAGGCTTTGGGCACTGGAACATCTGGTATCCATCGACAGCTTCTAAAATGCGGGGAGAGAGCCACGCCAAGAGAGGGCTCGAGAGTTTGATGGTCGGCAATCATTGTTCCCCCCCCAGAAAAGGACTATTACACGAAGATGACGGGGCGGGGGTGAGCAAGGGATCAGGGTTGCAATTGGTCTGGGGAAGACTTGAAGTTGTGTTCTTTGCGGGTGCGATCTTCAGAGTTTTGGTGGAGTGCGGTCATTCCCCCGCAATCTGACTATCGACCTTTTGGTAACTATATCGGCTCTATTCTTGGCATATCAACCAACACTGCAACAGCAAAAGGATGAGCACTTCTGACAGAGAGTAAAAAGAACATACAACAGCGGGGATTCGCTGGTCGTCACCGACCCAACTACTAATCCGCCCCTTACCAGCTTATCTATGGGAGAGCGGACGGGATCCCGAGTTCTCTGGTAGGTATGGTCGTATGTGCCTGACTCTCCCTCAGTCCGCATTATGACCACGGCATTAGGGTCCCGATCAAAGCTTCACTCTTCACTTTTCCAAAGGGATGGTAATACATAAGCTTTACACGGTGTATTGTGGTCTGGAATGATAGGTCCGCAAACTGTACTGTAACACCTGCACTGCAACGCTACCATGTCCGCGTCAGCATTCGGATAAGTTGCAGCGAGGAGAAGAAACTGCGGGTGGCATTCACGTCCTTGGCTTTTCATGTTCCTGCGGAATGTCTCAGTTCGTGTGTTTTGTTATGGTGATCCAAGTTCTGTATTCTGTATATAAACAAGAATCATATCCTGGGTCAAGACAGATCAGGGTCCACACTACAGTGATGCTGTCAACAAGGATAACGTCTGTGCTGTAGTATTCGTCTTCATGCCGAGAAGTCTTGTGCTCAGATGCCCAGCGAGATCAACACTTTGATCGTCGATATAGAAACCTGCTCCGCTTGTCAAGTGACTCTGCATTGACCGTGGAGGCCTTGTGGTTCAGGCATTGGTGGACAATTAGATGCCGATTACTAAGATGCATCATGAAGTTTGAGCAAGTTGAAGCGAGGATGGATTTAAGCGAGGGGAGCTCATGTGGAGATGTATGAGCTAGAACGAAAGAAGCACGCCCGTGGAAGCCTCGATATGGGATGTACGCGTATAAGTGAAGCATGCCGCGCTGTCTGACCTCATGTGGGTTTATGTGGGCTCCCCACATTAGAATATGGACTTCTAGACTTCCTAGGGGAGGTGGAAAGAAAACTCGGGACCTTGATCCTAAATGATAAGACTTAGGTAACTTAGTATAAGTTTTGGATAAGTTTAGGATACCTTTTGCTAAGCTTATTTTAATACCTTATCTTGAGGTCTGATATTTCTTGCTCCCCGAGGACTTCTTATAGATAGTAAGTTTATAAAAGTCCTATACATGGCCAAATAGCATCTATCTTGTCCAGGGAATCCAGGGTTTAAGATAAAGACTTTCTCAAAGCCTATGTAATACTTCGCAGCTGAGTTCTTGGTGTGATTCTTGATTAATAAAAAGAGTTCTTGCTGAGATATCATCCTGAGTGGATGCCTTGATAGGAACTTACAAAGAGCGAATGTATGTATTAGAGAAGCTCATATGTTTCGTCTATAGACGTCCTATTTAAGCTCCACTTGTGACTCATGATAGACGTTGAGTGAGTCTATCGGCAACCGATACAGATACGTGTCTTTACTTAACGTTAGATTTTATATTGGTAGAATTCTTCTTCAAGCGATTTCGATAGTCTTGAAATTCGAGTTCTATTATTTGCACGTGGAACTGTCTTCGAGATACACTCAAGAAATTCTCTCCACTATCACTACCATGCTTCAGCAAACTTTATCCTCCAAATACCGACGAGGGTAAAGAATACATATACTACTCTATCGTTTCTCTCGTTCTATCAAGTTCCCTTCTTTTCTCACAAGTCAACTTATCATAATTCCTTACGCTAACCGAAGTTTAATGGATCCACGGAAGTATAGACTTATCTGCATGAGCCTACCAAGCCTATGATAAGACGTTTCTTGGTTCGGCGTCCGAGTTCAGCCTCATGTTTGTAACATTCATCCTCGTGGAACGGAAGACGTGGAAAATGTCCCGATGGTTAATTTAATACGTCAAAGGATACTATTTCCCTTTTATGGGCCATGACCACAGTTCTCGTAGTACAGACTCCCAAGACCTCACTTCAGTGTTACGTGAACATATTTTTTCCTTCCCTTAGTTGGCGCGTTGATCTTGAACTGCCATATTGCTATAGTAAGAGAAGCAAGAGGTTCTTTGAATTGTCATGAGTGTATATGCCAGGTATTCCCTGCTTCTTTTAGTATGCAGAGTCCCATAGGAAGAGTCGATATTGACGCTTTTGGCATTTCCGGTTTCAAAGTAGGGCCAAGTAGGAACTCATCTCATCTTATATCATCTGTAGCATCTTCAATCCCATGGCTAATACACATATCTAAGATTACTTCAAAGATTATGTCATGACGTACCTATGCGAGACGTAGCTCAGCCAGATCTACAGCTCAGTTGCTTGTGACATGCTGGGTACCCTACACCATTCCGCCTCATCATCTGGAGAAACACAAGAGTAACATCACACGAGAATTGACATCATTTATCTATAAAATTCATCAATTTCATATTTATATCTTCTTTATACGTTATCGATGCACGTGGTGGCTGATCAACCCCTCCATGACAAACTCCAAATTGCGCCATCCAGATCACGTCTTACGAACCCTCACATCCCAGCCCATCATAGGCCAGTAAACACGCGGATGTCTCGCCCCGAAACAGCTTATCAATATGAATCACGTCTTCACTTCCCCCAAACCCATAAGAAACCCAACATGCCTCGAGTAACTCACCAGCAACGTATCCAAAATGGCTGACTCGTCCAACGCGCCGCTGCTTCAATCGCGCAGCTCATATGGTTCAACTGATAAGACCTCTACGCACCATGATAGTGAAGCCGCGGGGGAGATACACCCGAGTCGAGATGTAGAAGACGATGTCCTCCCTGAAACATCGACCATTGGGAGGAATTTATCGTGGCAGAGCGCTTACATCCTCGTTATATCGCGCGTCGTCGGCAGCGGTATCTTTGCGACGCCGGGAACAATCGTTCAATCCGTCGGAAGCGCGGGACTATCGCTATCGCTATGGATAGTCGGCGCTTTCATCGCAGCTTGCGGTCTTGTTGTGTCGCTCGAGTTTGGATGTATGCTTCCTCGGTCGGGAGGCGATAAAGTATACCTTGAGTTTGCGTATCGACGACCACGATTACTTGCGTCTACGCTGTTCGCGATGTATGCTGTGCTTTTGGGATTTACAGCGAGTAATTGCATTATTTTTAGTAAATATGCGTTATTTGCGCTGGGAGTCGAAGCGACGGATGTGTTGAGCAAGAGTCTTGCTGTTGGGCTTCTCACGTTTGTTTGTATCACACACAGTGTTTTTCCCAAAGCAGGCGTCAAGATTCAGGATGTTCTGGGCTGGATAAAAATCGGTATCATCGTCTTTATGATCCTCTCGGGCTTCTACGTCGTCATCTTCCGTCCCGACACGAGCACAGCACCACTCACACATCAACTCGCATGGGAACATCTTTGGGAAGAGACGAGTTGGAACTGGGGCGTCATCGCAACGAGTTTGTTCAAGGTGTTTTATTCATTCGCGGGGTTGGATAATGCTGCGAACGTCATGAATGAGGTCAAGCAGCCCGTGAGGACGTTGAGGTCTGTCGCGCTGACGGCACTGGGAACGGCGTGTGGATTGTACATGCTTGTTAACATTGCGTACTTTTTGGTTGTCCCGATTGAAGAGATTAGAGGGAGTGGCGAGCTCATTGCTGCGTTGTTTTTTGAGAGGTTGTTTGGTGAGAAGTTTGGAAGAGTTGTGCTCCCGACAGCTGTGGCATTGTCATCAGTTGGGAATGTCATGGTCGTCGCTTTCGCACTGGTAAGTCCATCCCATTCCCATAAAGCATCAAACTAACTGTAATAGGCACGAATGAAGCAAGAGATCGCAAGACAAGGCTTCCTCCCATACTCATCCCTCCTCTCCTCCTCCCGACCATTCAACTCTCCAATGGGCGGCTTCATAATCCACTACATCCCCTCATTTCTCGTCATGGTCCTGCCACCCTCTGATTCAATCTACTCTCTCATCCTCGACATCGACGGATACGCCGCGCAACTCATCGGGCTAGCCGTAGCAATCAGCCTCGTAAAGCTCCGCTTCCAACGTCCAGACCTCAAGCGACCCTTTAAAGCGTGGATGCCCGCGGTGAGTATTAGAATAGCGATGAGCTGCGCTTTAATAGCGGCGCCTTTTTTTAGACCGCCGGACTACGAGGGGGATGTGTTTTACGCGCTGTATGCGGTGTTTTCGTGGGTTATTCTTGTGGGTGGTGTAGGGTATTGGTATCTTTGGACGAGGGCGGTGCCGAAGTGGAGGGGCACGCGGTTGCAGGAGGAGACGTGTGTTTTGGAGGATGGGACGACGATCACGAAGCTAAGGTATTCTTAGGGAGATCGGAACTCGGAAGAAACGGTTGATGTGCATTGCAGATGAAGATGTTGTCGATCATACAGGCCCGAGACATCCTAGATAGAGATTGGGTACGAAGAGCATATCTTCAATACTTAGATAGAGAGTCTTAAACTTAGACAAGACTTGCATAAATTCATCACAATACCCTATTTTTACAGTAAATATTTGTGGTTTTATCGTAGAGAAGAAGGCCTCAGTTGCTGTCTCTTTCGTATTCACAAACTCTGAATGTCTTCAACCTCCACTTCCACAGCGTTCCAAATTCTCGGGTCCGCAATCGCTTGCCAAGCCCTCATCGGCTCATCGTAAGATTGCGTTATGGGTCAAATCGTTCTAGCTCGCAAACATAAACATTGTCTAGCCTTATTCTGCTATTCGTGTGTCCCACCCACCACGTTTTTTTTGTTCTTTATCACCAGAAAGGAAAAAAAGAAGCCATCCTCAGTGGAGTTAGCCCAGACATCGGTGGAGCAAGCGTTAGTTGAAACGAGCCCATGTCAAGCCGTGTTTTCTCGGACGACGACGATGCCGAGAGAACTGTGACTCTCCATGTGATGACTGAGTGAGTCTTTGTTGAGTTGAGGGTCTGAGTGTTTCCCCTGCCAAGGAATGACATGCTTCATTCATCTGGTACCCGCGTTTGCTACAAACAAAACAATCTAAACGACGAAACATTCTACGGGTCTCACTTACACCCACTGAGCCTCTCTAAAACATCATCATCTCGGCCGAGTAGAAAAAAATGCCACTGAGGCTTTTCTCTCAAAAACTCCACGATCTATCAACTATCTCATCCGTCGATAGTTACTCAATAGACCCGATGCGAATTACTCTGACAGCAAAAGGAGGCGTACGCAGCTCATCCCCTTTCTCAACGCCACGGCGCAAAAAGTGGTTAAATTGCAGCGGCGCTAAAAAGGTGATTGACTGGGGTACGTTTGTTAGGCCAGATCCGTAGTTCAGCTGGTCATGTCTGGTCTCTACGGTAGATGGTGAAGTGAGGGCTTGAGGGTCGGATTGTCGGCATTGGCCAAGATTTTTGGTAGACGTCATTGTTTGTTGGCTTCTTCGAGGGCGAGAGTTGGTGATGAGCGCTGAGTGTTGTGGATGGTGGTGGCGTTATGACGGCGGTTGATGGGCATGGGATTTTGGAGAATGCCCTCAAAAAGAGTCCTACTGTCAATGGCGTTCATCTTATCCTCCGTAAAGATAAGAAGCCTGATTAATGTCTCGATAACTGCAGCTGCAATCCCCAGTCTCACGTTTCAGGAACCGGCACGTCTCCCACTCACCGAAACACTCCCTCCTATCACCACAACCACCACTGACTACTCTCCGTACTCTGCCCTAACAAAACCCCATCCTCAGTAACCCTTACCTGTATGTTTCATTTTATTTCCCGTAGCGTTGTAAACCAAGGCGCCACCAAACAGTCTGCACCCCTGACTAGCCACCTCCTCCCCACCACAACACCGCAAGCTATCGATTCTCCCAACCCCGAATCGTGATAGCTTCACCTGGGTGAAGTCCAGATTTAGAAGATGGTTACAACGGTATGGTGCACTTTGGATCTCTGGCGCCCAAGTGACTTCGCTTGCTAGATCGTGCCAGTGGCGATGGAGGTGGACAGATCGGTAATTAAGCCAAGAATTCGATGGATGGCTCTTTATATATCCGGTGTCGTACGTTCGCCTTTTATGACTGTTTTCCTCAGCGGTAACAACACTCTCTTTCTTTTCTTGCTGTTGCTGTGCATATTGCCCTGTCACTCTTTTGACTTGATACTCTCTACCAACTACATTCCACTCACTCACTACACGAGGATCTTTTATTCTCACTTACAATCGTTACCTCTACTGCAATAGCCTAATACCCTTCCTTCACGATGCCTTCTTCAAAGGTCTTTGCAGCCATTTTGGCTGCTCTGGCCGTGGCCGATGCCAGCCCTTGTAAGCCCAAGCCTGTCACAACGAGTGGTTCAACCGCTGCTGTTGTGACTACTTCTGGCTCAACCGACATTCTTTCTTCTACTGCAACTACTGAGACTGCTGCTACAACCACCACTGGAGCTGCTTGCTCTCACTACACTCCTTACACTGAGATCGTCCCCGCTGATTGCGGCAAGACTGGTGTTGCACCCAACTGCGCTGACAAGGTCATTGGATCTCCTATCACTGTTACCGACTATGCTGCGTGTGGTAACACTTGCGGTATGACTGTTGGCTGCAAGTCCTTCTCCATCAAGGGTTCTTCTTGCACTCTGTACAATGCCCCCGTTTCTTCACTCGGATATACGTTCAACGAGGGCTCCGATGCTAGCCATTTCTATGACCTCGACCTTTGCTTCGGATGTGGTGAGGGCACAACTACCACTGGAACTGAGACTACCACTGGATCTCAGACTACTGGAACTGAGACCGAGACCTCCGCTACTGGTTCTGCTACCGAAACTACCGGTACTGCTTCAGCTGGAACTACAACTGCTACCGGCTCAGAGACACAGACTTCAACCACAGGCTCTGAGACCGAGACCTCTGGTACAGCCCATGCTACAGGCACAACCGACACTGAGACCTCAGCCACTGGTTCTCAGACTGAGACCACAACTGCTCCTGGCGCTACCACTGAGACCTCAGCTATCACAGCCAACACAGACACAACAACAGCCGCTGCCACAACTACAACCTCGGCCGGCTGCACAGCTTACACACAAGTCGCCAACCCTCCTTACAACAACTGTAACGTTCGGGGCTCCGCAAGTGGTGCGGGCACCTCCATCGCAAGCTACGGCAACACCGCCAGCGTCAACGACTGTGCTCTTAAATGTGCTAACTACCACGATGCCGCCAACCCCAACGACAAGTGTCTCTCCTTCGCCATGGATGGGTCTAACACTTGCTATATCTACAAGGTTTCTGTTAGCAGCCTGGGCATCAACCGCAGCGGCATTCCTGCGTGGGAGTTCAATGATTTGGATGCTTGTTACTCTTGTGATGAGGGTGGTGCTACTACCACCACTGCTGCTGGTGTTGACACTACTACTACCGAGACTGGCTCAGAGACTGGTACTACCACCGAAGCTGCTGGATCTACAACCACTACCGAGGCTGGCTCTGACACAACTACCACTACTGCTGCTGTTGAGTCTTCTACCACTGAAGCTGCCACAACCACAACCTCCGCCGGATGCACAGCCTATACCCCCGTCGCTAACCCCCCCGCTGCCAACTGTGCTGTTCGAGGCGCCCCCAACGGCTTCGCTGCCTTCATGGCCCAGCTCATTGGCATCCCTGACTCCAACACTGAAGACTGTGCTCGCCAGTGCGCTATGTACCGCAGTTCCACCATTGTTGACGATAAGTGTCTCTCGTTCGGTCTGGACGCGAGCAATACTTGCTACCTATACAAGGTCCAACTTAGCAGCCTGAGTGTCGACGCTGCTGGAACTCCTGTCCTGGAGCTTCACGACTTTAAGGCTTGCTATTCTTGCGATGAGGGCGGTGCTACTACTACTACTACTGAGAGCGGAACAACAACTACTGAGGCTGGATCTGGTACCACAACCACTGCTGCTGATGTTGACACTACCACTACCGAGACTGGATCGGAGACTGGCACTACTACTACTGAAGGTGGTGCTGGATCTACAACCACCACCGAGGCCGGTTCTGATACTGCCACTACTGCTGCTGGTGTTGATACCACTACCACCGAGGCAGGCTCTGACACTACCACCACCACAGCCGCTGGTGTTGATACTACCACCACCACTGAAGCTGCTTCCACCACTACCGACTCCGTCTGCACCGGCTACACCCCCGTCCCCAACCCCCCTGTTGCAAACTGCGCCGTCAAGGGTAAGTCTAACAAGGACTCTCTCGGTAACAACCCTGGTTACAGCGCCAACGAGTGTGCCGCCCAGTGTAGCGAGACCTCTGGCTGCAAGTCTTTTGCTTACAAGGCTTCCACCAACACTTGCACTTTCTGGGGTCTCACTGTGAGCCAGCTGCA
The DNA here is from genome assembly GCA_012932015.1 of Fusarium acutatum. Classification (NCBI taxonomy): domain Eukaryota; kingdom Fungi; phylum Ascomycota; class Sordariomycetes; order Hypocreales; family Nectriaceae; genus Fusarium; species Fusarium acutatum. Next base: position 24,555 of record JAADJF010000430.1, read on the forward strand.
GATCGACAGCTGTGCTTCTGCTGAGGAGTCTGAGTTCTACGACTTTGAGATTTGCTATGCTGGTTGTGGTCAGGCTACTACCACCACTGAGGCTGCTGGAACTACCACGACAACAGAGGCTGGTGTTGAGACTACTGCTACGACTACTACTGAGGCCGGTGAGGGTTCTACCACCACCACCACTGAAGCTGCTGCCGCTTCTACAACTACCACCCAGGCTGGTGAGGCTTCAACCACCACCACTGAGGCCGGCGTTGCTCCCACAACCACCACTGAGGCTGCTTCTACTACTGAAGCTGCTTCTACCACTGAGGCTCCTACCACCACAACCGAAGCTCAGTCCACCACCGAAGCTCCCACCACAACCACCGAAGCCCCCGTCTGCACCAACTACATCCCGCTCCCCAACGCCCCCTCAACCTGCGGCAAGCAAGGCAAGGTCTCCTGCCGCTCCACCCAGAAGCTCGGCCAGGCCACATCCGTCACCGACGCCAACGCCTGCGGCAAGCTCTGCGGCACAACCCTCACCTGCAAGACTTTCTCCTACACCCCCAAGTTCCGCAGCACCGGCGGTTACTGCCAGCTCTACTCCGCACCTCTCTCACAACTCAGCTTCACACCCTGCAACACTGGCGTCAAGTTCTACGATCTTGATACCTGCTACACCTGCTCCAACACTCCCACGCCTACACCGCCTGCTACGTGCTCCAAGTACGTCCCTGCGTTTGAGAAGTGCGCCAAGGACACGCACTGCGGAACGCGCGGTGAGATCTGCCAGGAGGACAAGATCAATGTCGCGGGCGATGCATCGTGCCTTGAGAACTGTGCCAAGAGCTGTATTGACTATGGAAAGGAGTGCAAGTACTTTAGCTACCAGCCTGCGTTCTACAACAGCGCTGCCAAGTGTAAGCTGTACAAGGGTGGAAAGATCAACAAGAAGAGCACTTCTTGGGTCCAGTTCTACGAGCAGGATTGCTTCAAGTGCCAACAGTCCAAGTAAGCACTGCATCTGGGACATGATGGAAAAGGAATAGATACGGTTTGGGGGAGGAGTCGGAGAAAAACATTCTTTTCATATTCTACGACTTTGAACGTTAGCATTTTTATGTAATTACTTTTTACTTTTTTTATGTCTAATTTAGATGGACATATGATACATACACTATGACTTGGGCAACCATTTACTTGTCCCTGATCGATCTCCTGAGCCAGTTGTGAAGCCAACACGCTCCAATACTTCTATAGTAGTGGTGACGACAAAGAAAAGAGCATCGGTAAATTTTCATTATTCCCGCTTTGTTCATGGCATCCGCTGTCAGACGGATAGTAACGTCCATGCCACAACACCACCTTTCTAGCCGTGGCGTCTTGCTTTTTCGTGTCTTCCTTTCAAAGTCCAACATATGGTACACGTAAGGTTACAATAATACAAATCTCAGCACAGTTGAGCTCTCAGCAGCCCCGACTGAGAGCTTCCTTGACTTCAGCATCAAGCCGCAAATCCCCAACACACTCGCTCATTCCGTCCCTACACTCCCACCATTCTCCATCGCGAGCCTCTCCCTCTCCTCCCTCTCTCTATTGATCTTGGCCTGTTTATACGGCATGACCTTTTGTTCTTTCCCCATAACAACTACACCATATTAGCACATCTTTCGGCAACAAGCGGAACAACTTACGTCTTTGGAACAATTCATAACCAACAACCAAGACAATCGGCATCCCAACCATGAACTTGAGCCAGAATCTCTCCAGTTGTTTATGTCTCCTATTGTAATCTTCCTTCTCCGCCTTCTCCCTCTCCTCCTTCGTTAAACCAGTCTTCCTCTTCTCCTCCGCTGCATTCGTTCTCTCCTCAGCCTGCCTTGCCTTGTCCCTCCTCTCGCTAGATGCCGGGTTCTCTCTTACATCTTGCCTCTTCTCTGCATTTGTAGAAAGCTTTCCCAGTCGTGCTGCTCGTGCCTGTCGTAGTTTGTCTTCTCGCTCTTGTGCCAATCTTGTAGCCTTTTCGATCATACTCTTTGCGTTCTCGGTAGACTGTTCGGATGTTGTCAGGGTAATGGTAGTCTTGGCGGGCTTTTCGCCGGGTTTAGCAGAGCCAACCGGGCTTGGAATTTGTTGCCGGCGGTTGGATGGTCGTGATGTTGAGAAGGCGCATTTTGCGGTTCGATGGCTGAGGAGAGGGCATTCGAGGCGGGAGGTTCGAGAGAGGGCGCTCGATGCCACTTTTCGTGGCGCAATTCGCAATGACATTGTTTCCGCGCAAGTAAATATGTGACTCGAGCGCAATTGGTTGTGTTGAAGTGTCGAAACGTCGTAAAGTTGCTTGAAGTTCAAGATTGACGAATCCAAGTGGGAAAAGATCACCGAGTCCTTATCGATAAAGCCATAGCTTTGGCTCGAGATCTCACATCACCAAATTTTGATCAACATCCTGGTAGCCAGATTCTCTTCATATTAACAGTCAATTCAATTGTAACACACTCAAAGTTTAAAGTTCACTTCAAATCTTCAATGTTAGCCAGCCTTCTGCTATAGTTTTTGATTATACAATATTTAATCTTCCAAAACGCCTTTTGCAAACCCATTTACTGCCCGCCTATGCCTTATGATCTTACTATACCCTCCCCTCTCAATCAATCGTCGTCAGTGTATCGAGGACCAGTGGCGGCAGGAGTCTCTGGAGGAGCATATGCTGCAGGTGTAGGAGCACCATAATAGCCAGGCGTGGGAGCACCAGCCGCAGGAGTAGGAGCCGAGTCTGCTCCCCATCCACCTTGCCACGAAGCTCCTGGCGTGGGTGCGCTGATGGCCGCGGGAGTCGGTGCAGAGTAGGCGCCAGGTGTAGGAGCGCTCAATGCACCAGGAGTCGGGGCACCGAGACCAACGCCGGGTGTAGGGGCGTCGTAAGCGCCTGAGCCTCCCCATGAATCGTTTCCACTAGCTCCAGGAGTTGGCGCAGATACTCCCCAAGCAGGAGTCTTTGAACCTGAGCCCCAGCTGTCACCACCACCGCCATATGCAGGCGTACGTGAGCCAGCACCGAAAGCATCGCCAGGAGCAGGAGTCCTTCCACCGGCCTGCCAGGCAGGTGTACGTCCACCAGAGCCATAAGCAGTACGGTTGCCGTCGTAAGGGTTGACGGTTCGTGAACCATCAGCCCACGCAGGAGTTCGGGCTCCGGACATGTCTGGGGCCTTCCAAGCAGGTGTGCGTCCACTTGCTGCTGCAGGTGCTGCATCTTGTTAGCATGCTGAAACCAGTCAATTGCCGAGAAACTTACTTCGTGATCCCCAAGCAGGCACCCTATCTGAGCCACTACCTGCCATAGGTGTGCGAGAACCGCCCTGCCATCCTGGTACACGATCACCACCACCCCCACGTCCAGCACCACCACCATATCCACCACGGCCTCCTCGGCTAGCGATGTCAATGGTAGCTCCAGTCAACTTGTTCTTGAAGCTCAGACTATCCTTGGGCACCGTAATAGTCTTGCTCTTCGTATGAAGCTCGACCCGGGCGTGGGTGTCTGTTGTATCCTTGACAATACCCAAAAGACCTTTGTAGGCTCCCTTCCTGATAATAACAGTCTGTTCAATTGCCTTATCTCGACCAAATGATCTGGGTTGTTGCACGGGCTTGTTTTCTGTCCCGTTCTTGTGGAGCTTGAGTGCTGGGTTCATCGCTGTCAGGTCAGGTCCAGCAGATGCAGCAGCGACACGACCTCCCTTGGCCGCGACGGTGTTGACCATGCTGGCCTTGGTTACAAAGACACCAGCGTTCTCCTTGCTATCGTTGGTGTGTAGGAAGACATACGAGCGATGGATGTGAATAATCTTGCCCTGTCGTTGTTGGCCTGTGTACTCCTTGACGACATCTTCAAGTCTAATCTCAGAGCCACTACGGTCTGCGGCAACAGCAGTCTTTCGCTTTGGAAGCTTGTTGGCAATCTGTGATGGCATAACCTGGCGAGTGTCTCCGAATTGGTCAAGAACAACTAGCGACTCGCGATCAACCTTGACAACACATCCCACGGTCGTAGGATCAAGTTGTACCAAATCGTGAAGAGAGTACTGGCCCAGTGATCCTTGGCCACCGATATCACTGGCTTCACGCAAATCCTTGCTGAAAACAGTGACCTCAGAGTTGGTCTGATCTGTCAGAAGAGTAACTTGGTCGTCCTTGATGTTGACAACCATTCCAACCTCGTCGCGGAACTTGCTACCACCAATGACCTTGACGTGATCACCAATCTTGAAGCGCTTGCGAAGGGATCGGATGGGAACATCGATTTCCTGACCGACAAGATCACCCTCAGTAACAGTAATCGATACGACATCGGAATGAACTCGCATCGCCTTTCCAACAACACCCTTCTGCTCGCCAGTGTACACCTCGACAATATCGCCAGGCAAGTACGTAGCCAGAGCATTGCTGTCCTTGAGACTGTGGGCCAGCGCCTTCAAATCAAGGTTCTCAGTTCCATCCTCAGCGCCTGAAGCGAATCTAGTGACTTCCTCTAGCGAGGGGTTGACGTCGGTAGTAATAAGTTGCTGAATCTTGATGTCCTTAACCTGGAAACCATTCTCGAATTCGTCACCCATGTAGGTCCATGTACCAGCAGTAGGGTTTCCCTGGATATGTCGAGGATGGCGCTTTCGTGCCTCAACCTCGCTAAAGAGCCTCTGCGGTGGTTTGGGACCAGCCATACCGAAAGGTCGCTTTCGCTTTCCATCGGCAGTTACTGAAGAGAAGGCATCGTCTCGCATACCATAGTCCAATCTGGGAATGAAACGGACACGAGCCTCCAGGCCGTTCTCAGTAACATCAATGACCTGAGCAAGATCGCCATTGTGCTTCATGGGTCTTCGGAGACGAACCCAAGCACCGGGCTCCAGAGTTGGTGTCTTGGAAACGCGGAACAGCTCAGGCATATCCTTGATGTCAACCAAGATCATCTTGGAATGAGGGTACACGTTCAGCATACTGTCCAATCCCTTCAGAATGTCGGTTTGGCGGCGGGCTTCAACGTAGACGAACCCCTTCATGACAGAGTCAGGGCCCCCACGTTCGAACGCAGCAGTGATGGCCAGTTCATCCTTAGTGCCAGCCCTCTCTTCGATGCGCTTCATAATCGAGAAAACAACTTCTCGCTCCTTGCCTTCTTTACATCGTACGGCCCAAATGCTAGGATCGTCCACACTAGGGAGGAGCAGTCGCTTGGGAACAACCGATGCATCCCTGAAGCCCTTGCCAGAACGTCGATTACCGTATCGCTGTCGCAAGATCTCTGCCTGTTTCTCGGCGTCCATGCTGGAATCTATCTCACGACGGCGATCGAGCTCACGATGTCGTCGGTCATCATCAATACCAGTTTCGGCCATATCGTCTGGATGATCGTTTGTGATAAAGTCGCCTATCTCTTCACCCAGCATCTCGTCATCTTCGGCTTCATCTTCATCGTCGACTTCGGCTTCGATATCGAAGAAAGCTGCTCCTCGCTCCTTTCTGCGCTTTCTGCGATGGCCCTAAAGGGGGTCAGTATTTTAAGGGCAGGCAGGCAACGCGCCATGGCAGAATCAGAGCCTGCTCACCTGCTGGACATCGTCCTCGTCCTCGTCGTCTTCCTCATCCTCTTCGTCGTCGTCGTCATCGTGACGCTTGGGATTGTCGTCCTCTTCCTCTTCTTCTTCCTCTTCATCGTCTTCATCAGCGTGTCGCGACTTGGACGGTCGCTCATCCTCGTCATCGTCATCATCGCGAGGCGCAGGACTGCTCCCGCGCGTTATCTTCTTGTCGTCGCCATCTTGCTCCTCGTCGGACATATCGGCGGGCGCTGGGTTGAAATCTTCCTCATCTTCGGAATCGTCGAAGCGCGAAGGGTCGTGGGAGGACATGGTGGCGAGTGGGCCGCGCGACACGAAGCGTGTCTGCGATGATTGGTGAGAGACTGGTCGCTAGAGTTTGAAAGATTAAGAAAGTAATAAATGCCGTCGATGCGAGAGAAGAAGAATAAAAGGCGCTTGATGGATGACAAAGATAAAGAAAGAAAGAGGTTCAAGCAACTTTCAAGTCAATGTTCGAGCTTCAGACGGCAAAATGCCGGACCTTGTGCAATGCACAACCGTGTAATTGGTGGGTCCCGACTTGTGCATAATTACAGTGGGTCCCTTGTGAAGGTCATTTATTGATCTCTTATGGGGAAATATCTTGAAAAAGAAGCCTTTTTACCGCAAACCATTTCAAGTCTTGCAGAATCGTATACCTTATTTCCACGACTCATAGGTATCATATCGATATTATAGAACCATAGCTCGGTGAGGTCTAGCCGTAATGAATCTTGAGGTGGCCTTGAAACTGACACCGATATGCATGTACACAACCGAAGGTAGAGACGCTGAATCAACGCCAAAGGACTGTAGAGTGATTCATTGGCTGGTCGCCTTTTTTCTTTGTCGTACATCGTGGCTTTCAATGCTCAGGTTCTCAAGCTCATGAAGGTGTATCCGAAGAAACCAACCACCCATACGCTTAACCAACTCACACACAAACCACTTCATCATTCATTGATATCTGGTTATAGTCGTCATATTGCATATGTCTTCTCATCATCTATATCTACTCCAACGCTAACTCCCACTAGTGCCGCCCTCTATGTCCACCCATTTCCAGGCTTTGCACAAGCTAGAACTCAATCTGGCCGCTCAAAATCCTCCTCATGCACAAGACCTCCTACAAAGCGCAAGTGTCCAGGATATAAGTTCGTGATTTTATATGGACCAGCCCAACGTTTTGATCCTGGCATCTTGAAGATGCCCCCAACCAGACTTTCGAAAACCTCCTAATGAAAACTCCAGGCTTTGCGGAATGCAATGACCATGCCCTTAACCAGCCACACTTTACATGAATCGAGTAACGTTTCTGGAACATAACTGCAAGCTCTGACCCACGCTTTACAAATGATTAAGTCGGTTCAGTACTGCCTGTTCACGCGACTCGTGTCCCCCAGATACCGCGTCCTGCACCGACGCCGAGCCATTCGCCGTACTCGGAGTTGGGTAGTTGAGGCACCCAGCCCAGATTGCCAATCTCATAATCGCATTGCCAGCTAGCAACAGGGCTTCGGGGGTTCTCTTGCTGAGGAGTACCATTCATCGGCTGGTTGGAGTTGTAAAGATCCCAGAGAAGAACTTGGCAGTCGTCGCCACCGGAAGCAAGCATACCTCGTCGATGAGGTGACCATTCAATGCAGTTGACGTTTCCACCATGACCTCGTAGTTCGAGCAAAGCCTGGCCGGGTTGTCGCACGTCTAGAATTCGAATAGCGTTGGAATCTTGAGCAAATGTAGCGAGAAGATGGGTATCGTGAGGTGAAGTAGCAAGCCGTAGCAGCGGAGGAGGATTCGCCATCGTTTGTTGAGCGAGTGTTGGACTAACACGGCCACCATTGGGATCTATGAATGTCAATAAATAATGAAGAAAGACTGGACAAGCAACTCACCTCGCTCTTCCTTGCCCGTGGGCTCGTAAATAATTGTAGAGTGCTCCAAACTTCGAAGATCAAACATACGGACACTGCCGTCTTGACCACAGCTAACAAAAACATCCACACTCTTGGCGCAGAACCTAACATCATAAACCTCTTTATCGTGGGCAATAAGTTGGGTCTTGGCCGTAAGTGAGGGAATATCCCAGATGGTACATGTTGTGTCTATGCTGGAAGTAATGATAAGGCTGGGAGAAACGGTGTTCCAATCGAGAGATGTGAGCGGCGCAGTATGATCTGGGGTCTTGGAGTTGGAAAGTAGAGCGAGAGGTGTCAACTTGGTTGTGGGGTTGTCGCGACGACCGATGGTGCTGCTAGGCGTAGCAGGATTCTCATTGGGAAGAGACCACAATCGCAGGTGGTCGCCCGAAGTCGCGAGCAGGTCAGTAGACTGCTTCTGCGACGAGGGAGGCTCCCATAGCAAGCGCGTCACAGGATAAGAGTGGGTAGCTTCGGCAGCCTTGGTGAACTCGAGACTATATTTAGATGAGCCAGGTGTGTAGACATCTTGAGGCGTTGGCGTAATGTGGCTATCGAGGATTTGGATCTATAAGAGTCAGCGATTGTATATGATCAGTCGTACGTTGAGACGCACAAAGTTGTGACCATCTTCCAGGTAACTCCCCACAGCCAGCTTGCCAGCCCCATTGCCCTGGGCAGGCCATTTGCACCAGTCGAAAGCGTAGATGGCCCATGGCGCGAGGTAATTGCTTGTCCCTGGCTGAGCGTTATTGGCGTCATAACCCATAGAAGCTCCAGGGCCATCGGACATGCTCGAGTCGGCGCGGGGACGGATATCAGCTAGGCCAAGCGGGGTGTTGGAGATGGTGCGCTGGGATCCTGGAGCATTGTACCTGGCGGGATCGATTGGAGACATTAAATGTGAAGATGAAGCACCGCTGGGAGTAGTGGGCGTGTATGCGTGGTAGTTGGAAGAGCCATCATAGCCAGCGGCTGGGCTGGAGCGGGAATAGCTATGAGACATGCCTAGTGGTGGTTTGCTCGCGGCGGCGGCAGAGGGCGAGTTTGAATAGTCGTGGGAAGGCTGGCCGTGCTGAGAAGGGATCTGCAGCGGCTGCTGTGAGTGATGAGAAAGCTGCTGGTGTTGACCTTGCGTCGGCGGCTGGTGAGGAACAGATGAGGCAGCGGGAGAGGATTGCTGCATCGGCGAGGGCAAGTTGGGCGAGGCTGGGGCGCCGCGAGCGGACAGGCCACCGGCGGGTTGGAGGACGTTGGGCACCGAAGAGTTGGAGGGGTTCCTGTAGTGGAGGTTTGAGGGCGAAGACTCGAACTTGATCTGAGGAGGGTTCTCGTAGTCTTGAGGCGACATGGAAATTGGAGCACCAGTTTGGCTCAAGCCCGACATGTGCAATTCGTCGTGCTGGGGCTGGGGTTGAGGGCCGGATCCAGAGCCAGAGCCAGAGCCAGAGCCAGCGCGAGGAGCAGATGCAGATGCAGAAGGCATGGAGCCCACCTGCGCCTGACGCAGTGAGGGAGGAAATTGCTGTGATTGGCTCATTGCTGGATACTTTGACTGTTTCTCGGCTTAGTAGCTCGGGGCCTCTGTTTGACGGACCTGGCCTGGGGCTGATTGACTCGACTCGACAAGCCGCCTCAGGTGGCCTGGCGCGCGAACAGCAGCAACGTTGAGCGAGGATGAGTCTGAGGAGCAAAATGTATGCGACAGTGGAAGACGAGGGTAAGGTAGTCGTTAATTAAATCGAGTGGAGCAAAGAAGTGTCCCTTACAGCTCAACTGGCTCGCGGGCGTCGGCAGTTGGTAAGCCAAAAGATCAGCAGCAGTCGCGGTGCTTCAAGTTCCCGTCGGTTCAAGCAGACGTCCGAGGGTGAGGCTTCAGGGTGTTAACCTGTGGGAGCGAGGCAGAAGAAGCGGAAATTTTGACGAGATGCAAGAAAGAATGCGACATGGAAGGTTCCTCGTTCGCGCAAGCAAGGTTTCGGTCTGGTCTGGCCCGGTCTGGTTCGGTTTGACTTGGAGAAGGGCGGAGGGGTTAGTGAAAAGTTGCCGGCTGATGGTAGTAGTCTTTTGTTTGAGCAGAGGATTAGGCAAGCAAAAAATATTATTCTTGAAGGATTCAAATGATGTAAGGCTTCTTCGAAGCTGTCACTATATCTGAGTCTGAAGCTCAGCCACGGTTTGCACTGCATGAATATGAATAACTCACTGAATTGCGCGTGAAATTTGGAAGCTTCGAACCTCTTGACGAAACTTGCATTTGTAGATCTCAGAACCCTGGTCAGAAATGCCTGCTATATTTCGTGACTAACCGAGCGAGAGTAACTTGGGTATCATTTATGAAGCCTTCCCCAAGTAAGCTACTTAAGTAGTATCTTGTACGTGATGCTACTTTTTGAGCCTAGAGCTTGACCTTGGTGATCTTGAGACATCTGGGTTACGCAGTAGACGTTACAGGTTTCGAGGTTACGGTAAAACTGATCTAGATTGACTACAAAGAATTACCCAACTCAATTGAAAGAGATATAACAATTTTATGGCTCATTCCCCTTGTATGAACTGAGCTTAAGTTGAAGCTATCATCAAATATTAACATATGATTTACCTTCATCACATGGAGATAAGCCCGTGACGCGGTTGTGGTACAGATCCACTCCCCGCCCTGTGGATCGCGGTAGCTCATGGCCAGGTGCACCCCAGAGCAGGTGGGCACATGCCAACCCCAGATCGTGTCCAAAGCTTCCATCCAGTCAAGCAAGCTTCATCAACCTGTTCTCTTATGATAACTACCAACAACTCTAAAGACTCATCACAGCTTATGCAAGACTTAACACTGCAAATACTGATATACTTCTACTAATGTGAAGCACTGCGATCACAGACTCAACAGCTATAAAAGCTTCAGGCCGTGTCTATCCGAAATCGAGCGAATGTTTGCGACAACGTCAATACTGCGACCATTCTCATCATTTCCGTGCCCGATCCCCGCGCATCTCTATTTATAAACGAATATGTCTTCTCCCTCTATCCTCGATCGTATTTCCAGTCCAACCCAGCGACTCCTCAACAACCCACTCCGTAGCCCTCCTATTCGAGAAGTCAGCGAATATGACTTAGACGAGCTCGAACCTCGAAGTGAAGACCCTCTCTTCGACCAGGAACCTCCACGCCCGAGACTTAGAAAGACGGCCCAACCAACTTCTACCACATCGACCCGGCGATCTTCATCACCTGCTTCGTGGGACAGCAAGCATCGTTATGAGAATTCACCTTCTCGAAGAAAGTCGAAGGTCATCTTCGCAGGACCACCACCTCCGATCGCATCCTCAGTCTTGATTAACCAAGATCCCACACGGCAATCAGTCTCCCCGAATCATAGCGATAGCGGGCGAGGGTTTGGGTTGCTTTCGCCAAGTCGCTTTGGGTTGAGTGACAGCCCGAGCCCGAAGCATTTAGATAATCGCCCGCGTCTCGATTCGATATGGAGAAGCTTACAGCGACGAGAAAAGGCTTTGGAACGAGATATCCAACAACTCTTAGACCTCCAAGCTTCAGGATTGGTTGCTGGTAGTGGAGATGGCGGTTCCGAAAGCAACTTTGGGAGCGATACTGGCACTGGGGAGAGTACTTTTTATTCGACGGCTACGTCGAAATCACGAATGATGAATTCATTACATATGCCGGTACGCTCTGCGCCAGATGGAAGTGTTATACCTGTGCGACAACCCGCTCCGAGCAAGCCACGCGGCCTGAAATCAGCTCGAGCTGGTCTCCAGAGGGCCATGGCTGCCTTATCAGACTTGAAAGCGGAGGAGAATTCGCATCTGAACACGGCGCTAGAACAACGAAAGGATGCCCTGGCATATCTTGACAAAATGAGCAAGAGGAGGGACGATATATATGCTGAGCTTCATGCCTTGGAAGACGACGAAGAAGAACCTTTGGGCCAGGAGCTACGTGAACTTGGGGCCGAACAACAGGCTTTGGATCACGACATACGAATTCTAGAAGAGAAACTGATTGCAATGCGAAATCGGCGCAGATGGGTGCGAGAGAAGATAGAGGATGTTAAGAATCGACGAGAGGCTGGCCTTAGTGGGTACAGAGCTGCTGGTCGAGACGTGGACACAGAAGTGAGGGCACTGATACAAAGACCCCCTGTTACACCGTTAGATATAGATTCTCTCGGCGCCGGTGCAAAATCTCGGTCTAAGGAGAATACTGATATGCTGAGAGGTACCGAGTTCCTGCAGCTCAGACCAGAGCGCAGGACGGTAGAAATGGCGAGAACATGGTGGCAAGGAGAAATCGCCGTGCTTGAGCGTCGCAAGACCCAAATATCAGAAGACCGCCAGGCTTTGATTGAAGGTTCTGAAGTTTGGTCTGAAGTTACAGGGCTTGTCGCACAATTTGAGGCGAGACTGCGGGAACTGATCAAAGCCAGTCAAGCGGGAGATGCTGACGAAGAGCCACAACAAGCCGCGATACGAGATCAGTTGTCCCAGATGGATACTGTTGTTGAAGCGTTGGAAAAGCGATTGCAGTTGGCGGAATCAAAACATTGGAATCTCCTAATATGCGCGATCGGTGCCGAGCTGGAGGCCTTCCTCGAGGCCAAGGCACTCCTGAGAACGCTCGGAATAATCCCAGATGAAGCAGTCACTACAGAGGATCATCCAGAACATAATGGAACACAAGACAGCACGGAGGGGGAAACCGAGGAGCTGCCTGAAGAAAGTCACGATGAGAGCGATAACGAAGTTCCCGCTGACTTGTTGGTATCTCGGTTTGAGGACCACGACCGAGATCCTCCGGACAGCCCTCAACAACAGAGCGTAGTGTTGAGGCGGGTCAGCTCTGAGAACGAGGTTCCAGCTGAGTTTCTGGCAGAACACAAAGAACAAACCAAGATCGACTAGCAGGAAGAGTTTGGGACGTTGATTAGGCTTATGAGTAATGACAAGAAGGGATGGGTAGATTCAAATAACTTGGTTCAGGTTGGTTATTCCTAGAGCAATTCACAACAGCAGGATAGAAGCTCATGGCCTTAATTGAATATCAGTATCATTGATCCAATTCACATGCATAGTTAGTCATATATCCGAACGCCTATCTGAAAACCCAGCGCGTCGAACGCGTATCAGGTAGCTTTGGCCATTTCCTCCGCGCGATCGTTAAGTCGTTTTTGAAGTCATTTGCAGCTGTAAAACTGAGTGGGAAGTGCCTGGTATCGATAGCTTAAAAGGGTGTCGTCCTAGTCGCTCATCGGGTTCGCTCAAAGTAGCCGCTGGAGCCTGCGATCGCGACGGATTGATCCATGACCCATTCTCCGACACCGAGGTATCTATCGATCCAGCCGGTGAATTCCTTGTTCTCGCCGGCGACCTTGTCAGTCTTGAAACTATCGTTTGCGGTTAGATGTGTCGGAGAGTCATTCGGAGGGTTTAAGGCTCACGTCAGGCCGGTGGATCGCTTCATGCCGGCGAGGAAGGCCGAGACTGTTGCGGTGTTAGCTTTGCGCTGTCGCGACGACAAAGAAGGGAAGTATATTGGACTTACAGAGAACAGCGTCAAAGGCATAGTGTGTCAACCGTCCGACCTTTGACCAGAGTCCCAGAGTCAGCAGGTTGAGGAGCTGTGAGAGGAGTCTTTAGACTTGCCAGGCCTCACGGGCAGAGCTCCAGGGGGGAACAGGGGGGAAGGAGAGGGAGGGTACATACCACCATGA
>JAADJF010000432.1:0-92204 GCA_012932015.1 Fusarium acutatum
AATTGATTCTCAATTAAATAACATGTCTCGATCTAATAAAGAGTCTCAAATTGTTCTTGCACTTCAGGCCTATCAGGCAGACCCAAAATTAAGTCTGCGACGAGCTGCATTTATCTATAACGTCTACTTCCAGACCCTCCATCACCGATCTCAGGGCAGACAAGCTCGTAGCGATTGTATCCCGAACTCACGGAAACTGAGTGATCTAGAGGAACAGATTATAGTCCAATATATCCTTAACCTAGATTCGCGAGGATTTCCTTCCCGGCTTCGCGATGTTGAAGAAATGGCGAATCGACTGCTTGCTGACCGCGATGCATCACCAGTTGGCAAGCGCTGGGCTCACAATTTTATCAAGCGGCAACCAGAGCTCAAGATGCGTTTTCAGAGGAGATATGACTATCAGAGGGCCAAATGCGAAGATCCAGTCGCTATTCGCAATTGGTTTAGGCTCATACAGAATACAATCGCAAAGTATGGCATCCGATCAGATGATATCTGGAACTTTGATGAGACCGGCTTTATGATGGGTGTGATATCAAGCGCTATGGTTATTACTAGCTCGGAAAGGCGTGGACGGCCAAAATCAGTCCAGCCTGGAAACCGGGAATGGGTTACAGCAATCCAAGCGATTAATGCAGAAGGTCAGGCGATTGATCCATTCATCGTGGTTGCAGGCCAATATCACCTTGCCAATTGGTACAGAGAAAGCAACCTCCCGGCCACTTGGGCTATTGCTACAACTAAAAATGGCTGGACAGATAACGAGACAGGCCTCGAGTGGCTAAAGCACTTTAATCGATGTACAACTAACCGATCAACTGGTCCCTATCGTCTTCTGATCCTTGATGGCCATGAAAGTCATCAGTCTGCCGATTTTCAGATATATTGTGAGGAGAACAATATCATCACGCTCTGTATGCCACCTCATTCTTCCCACCTACTTCAGCCCCTTGATGTTGGGTGCTTTGGGCTGCTGAAAAAGGCATATGGTCGAGAAATAGAGCAATTGATCAGAAGGTCTATAACCCACATTTCCAAGACCGAGTTCTTCCCGGCCTTTTACGCCGCCTTTCAATTAACTATGACCGAGTCAAATATCAAGGGAGGCTTTAGAGGTGCTGGCCTTGCTCCTTTTGACCCAGAAGCTGTGATCTCAAAGCTTGATGTGCAGCTACAGACTCCAACGCCTGCTGAGGAGGAGGCCCAACAAGCTCAATCTTGGACTTCAAGGACCCCAAGAACAGTTCTTGAGGCTGGATCTCAGTCTGAATACCTTCAGAGATGAATCAGAAGACATCACAGTAGCTCCCCAGAGTCAATTCTTGAAGCTTTAAGATCTCTTGAGAAAGGAACTAAGGCAGTTATGCATAAGGTTGCCTTACTTGCAGCTGAGAACTGAGATCTTCGAGAGGCAAATGAGATACTTAGCTGGCGGCGCAGGGCAAAAAGAACACGCCTACAGAATAGAGGGAGTATGACTATACAGGAAGGTCAGGATTTAATTGATCAGATGGATGTAGATATACAGGTAATAGCTGAATCATCAAGAAGTGGTGGTCAAGGAAGTTCGGCGCGACCGAGGGTTCAGCGTTGCGGGACTTGCGGTAAGACTGGGCATAATGCAAGAACCTGTCAGGAGGGTATTGAGGCCTCTGGAGATGAGTATAGTAGTTAATTTCAATTGATTAGATAGTCTGTTGTGTTTTTATTGCGATTTATCTTAAGAAGGTTGAGATTTTTGTCTCGCTCGCTTGTCTGTCTCGCTCGCTTATCATGTACGTTATATGGTTCCAGGTAAAGTTCATCATAATATCAACTTGAGAGTTTTGTCGATGTACCATTCCATAATCTTATTAATCAACTTCCCTAGCCGCCTTTAGGTCCCCTGCTTTACATCAAGACGGCATCTGCCCGTTGCCACGTAAAAGCAATATAGAGCGTGATCATAAACGGGGTTGCAGGATCTAGCTAAGACGAATGTCAAATTTCTTGACGACAACATGTCCTCCACCCTTCTTGGTCGCAAAGTTAAAGATTCCGTGGCGTGTACCAGTGAACCAAACCCCTCCTTGCTTGGTAACATGCTCCTGTCCAAGCTTCACAAAGGTCTTGCCATCCGTACTGTACAAGAAAGTTGAACGATTTGGAAAAACCGTTGATATTTGGCAGCGCAGCCAGATCTTGCCACCAGAGATAGACTTGCTTGCGATGACAGTTCCTTTAGAGGTAGTGACAAAGTTGTTGTCAGGGTCCATCGCAGCATTGTCAACCATCTGCAGTGTTGTTGAGTCCCCATCTTTGGCGATACCGATCCAGCCAGCATCATATCGCAGCGAAACCAATCCCGCGCGGTCCCCGTCTACCATGGAGGAATAATCAAGCTCAATGGTGACATTAGACTGCGGGCCAAGAATACGGTGTGTCATTGTGTTCTGGGCGGAGAAGAAGTCATTGGTGATAGTAGCTGTATGCAACACCAGACCATCAGGTCCAGTGGTCCATTTGTCATTGTTTGGATCATGATTCCACTCAAACCGAGGCGGGAGCTTGGATTCCGTGAACTCAAACGTCCCTTCCACAGGCTCAACATTATGCCTTGGTAGTGGATAATCGTAAGAACTCTTCCAATTAGCGTTACTGTCCAGCTCAACGTTAGGCCAGCCCTCCTCATCCCACTTCAGCGGTGCAAGAACAGGAAACCTTCCGCTTGTTCCGAGCTCCACGAAAGCCATGTACCAATAATCCCCTTTGGGTGTCTCGACGAATGCACCTTGATGAGGTGATCCACTGCCCTCGATAGGGTTTCCGTTATTCTTGAGCACGCGATGCCACGAGTCATAGGGGCCCCAAACGTCACCGCTAGATTTGACAATGATTTGACCTCTGCCAACGCCAGGGTTCGTCAGCCAAAGGAAGTAAGTACCGTTGATCTTATAGAAACGGGAACCTTCGATATAGCCCAGCCCTTCGTTGGACTTGAAGACAGACTCTTGTTTTTCGACTTGTAGATTTTCGTCGAGCTTTGAGATCCACGTCTGAGATTCAGCACCATTGGGTGTCCACTGCCCTGAAGAGACGTAGATGGTATCATCATCATCGACAAGAAGACCAGCGTCATATAAGCAATAATTCGAAATAGTCGATGCTTTCGTCCACGGCCCTTCAATCTTCGGCGCCGTATAAACGTAGGTCTCTCCATTTTTCTGGATACAGCCGAGCCAGTAGAACGTCTTTTGTGTCTTGTGATACCGAAGTGAAGAAGCGTACACTCCGCCGTTGTACGCCCTTCCTTTGGTCAAGTTGAACTTGGGGTCGTTGAAGTCAAAAGATGGGAGGGAATGGGAGAGGTATTCCCAGTTAACTAGGTCGTAGGAGCGTAGGATAGGGGCACCGGGGGAGTAGTGGAAGGTTGAGGCGGAGTAGTAGTATGTATCATCAACGCGGACCAAGTCAACGTCTGGCAGGTCTTGGAAGATAGGGGGTTGATTGAAAGTCTCGGCAGCGACCCGTAGCTGAAAGACCGCAGCTGTGGCTATGAGTAGGGAAAAGATCATCATTTGAAAGAAAGAAACAAGCAAGCTAAGAATTGGTGTTGGTGAGAATACAAACTCCAGAAACTAAACAGACTCCTCTATTTAAGAAACCATGAACCACAGCAAAACATTCGCTTATACTTGAACTCTCAGTATTCCGTCAAATATGGTCTGACATACGATATTAGCCGGCGGCCAGGGTTGGAGTGCTGAACCTGGGGTTAAGGTTGGTGGGGTAAAGAGAAGCGCATCAATGAACGATTATAGATTGTGTGATGATCGTCGCTGGCCGAGCCAATGCTTGTCTACCTCGTTGAGAGCTGCCCTGTGATGGATGTATACACCATATCGGCATGCACCTTTGTCTGGATAAAAGGAGGGAAGTGGAGTTGAAGGCCATGAAGCGCACGAACTATTTCATCAGTATAGTAAATAAAGTTATTCATAAACTCAAGCGCACGAATGGAATACCTAAGAGTTTTATATACAAGAATTGTAAAGGCTAAACGGCGATGATCACACCCTGTACAAGTAGGCGAGGAAAGAAAACTCAGGACTTTGATCCCAAATAACAAAAAGACTTAGGTAACTTAGTATAAGTTTAGGTAAAGTTTATTATAGCTTTTACTGAGTTTATTTTGATACCTTATATCAAGGTCTGATATTTTCTTGCTCATGAGGACAAGTAGGAGAGTACCGTGATATCAACTACGGTTCACAAAGGGCCCGGCTTCTCAATCACCTTGATCATCAGAATGAACGAGATGATGTCTTACTGGGATTATATTGCTTGTATGCCTTTTCTGCACTGGATGATAGTGCCGGGGTCGACATGGGGTGCGGTATTTCATGCGCTCATGACAGTGGGCTGCCCGGTGGGATATCCGGAGCTGTTCTGATGTCCAGGGATATTTTCAGTATAGGTGTCATTATGACCTTATTTCTCAGGATCTTTTAATAGGGATATCTCCGGTCGGGCATCACTCCAAAGAAATTGGCAACCGGCTTTAACAACGGTCGGAAGACAGCTGACAGAATAATTTTTGTCGTGGATATAGAATGCGAAATGAAATACTATTGTGTACTATTTATGGCTCAGAAGAATGATCTGGATTATTTGGCTTCAAGAATGATCCGCCTGTAGGTAGTAAGAGGTTTCTCTGTCGCATCGCGGAGAGCAAGAATAATGTGCATTGTCTAAAATGAAGTCAGTATATGTTTGCTTCATTATGAGGATTGACTTACATCGTTCAGACTCTTGGCTGTCTCCAGCTTGACGATACTTCCATCATCCTTGATGCTTGTGATGTTGACGTTCGGGCTCTCGGGCGTCAAGATTGGCTTCATCTTCAGCGAAGGGTCAAAGCCTTCCAAGCCTCGTCCGTAAGCACCACCGGGTTCACGATAGTGGAACCAATCGTACTTGAGCTCATCACCATCGGGATCCCAACTATTTGATGCATCGAGAACAACGCTGCTGCCAGGCTTATACTTGACCTTCAATGGGGCAGTGCCACAAGAGCCGTTGACGATGGCAACCGGTTGATGGTTGTTCTCAGAGTACTTGGAGTTGACAGTCCACTTCATACGAGCAGCAAAGTCGAACTGATAATCCTGGCGCCATCGCCAGATAGTTGCAAACTTGCTGGTGAATGCCTTTCCGTTGGCGCCGATGACGTAGTCACTCGTATCAGCGTAGACGCGCGACTGGTTCGTGTGGTCCAGGAGGGTATATCGACCGCCCCAGCTTCCCCACTCGGGATGGTTAACATCGCCCAGACCGTTCTGGACGAGAGGTAGGAAAGCGGGTGTGTCGCCCTCCATTATAAAAGACCAGTTCAGGTAATGAGATCCCAAAGGACCTAGTCGGATGTTCTTCTCGAGCCAGTCATTAGAGACAATGCTGGAATCTGGGCCACCGTGATCAAAGTTGCGGTACTCTTCACCTGATATACCGTTCCATGCTGCAACAGTATACTCGCTGAAGCCGTGCAGAGAGACAACGTAGAAGAGTTGAGGGTAGCGAAGACGGATCCAGATACCGGTGTCATCTTGATCAGAGATGGCGTAAACCCGAAGCTTCTCGACCAAAGCATCAACGGCGTCTTCGCTTCGAGTGCGAGAAACATGCTGAAGAGCTTCGGCCAAAATCGCAGATCCGCCCCAAACAGAAACTGTAAGAGGATCGTCGACGCTCGCCTTGTCAGCAGCTTTGACAAGCGCTTTCGCACCGTCACTCAGACTCATATTGAGTGATTTTCGTCCATAAACAGGATGACCCTTGTGAACTCTGTCCAGAAGATACCTGTATGAGGGATAAGGCGCGTGAGATGGAACATTGGCGTTGAGGTTATTCACAACCTTCTTATACCCATCCAAAACACCCACGACAGACTCATAGTCGATCTTATCAGGCATCCACGTCGAAGTCGTCACAGAAATGCCCTGAATATCAATCTCATTGGCGTAAGTCAACAGCCGAACAAGACTCATCTGATCATCAGGCTCATTGCTGATATCCGTGAGCACAAATAATCTGTGCTTGTGCTCCGTGCGTGCAGTCGAGCATTGCTTGTCATGACTTGGTGCAGTCTGCGCGAAGGGGAGCACAGTGAAGAGAGCGAAAGCGCCGACGAGTTGAGAAAACATGTTGGGCATGGTGTAGTTCAACGCTGCTGGAGCTGTCAAGTCCATTGCGAGGAAAGAGTTGTCTTTATAGACAGACGATCAGGAACTGGTGATAAATCATGGCATTCGGAGCTTGGGTGGTTAAAATTGCTGAATGGGGTAACTTCGTTAAGATTATGCGCTAGAGACTTGCTTGATTCTTCAAGTTTCAGCACCAATCCCCGGACTAGACGTCATGAACAGGGTTTGACTCCACATTCGATGGACTGGTCAAGGAACCGTTGATTTGGAACGTCGAGGGAATTTTTGAGAAAATGCGGGGGAGAGAAGCGTTGACCGGTAGATGAAGACACGGAGGTGTTTGAAACTGCCTATCCTGGTCGGTCTTCATCGATTGATCTTCATCATATCCGTGCTATGCCAATATGTCGGTACTGATGCCCAAGATTGACTGAATAGAAGCAGAGTTCTTTGCAATTTCTATTGAGTTGTTCGCCAAGCCGAGACAATTTCTTCAACAGGACATGTCCCGAGCTTGATTCGGTGCCATGATCGAGCATCCCCGGTCAATCGTGGTCATAATGAAAAAGACCTGGTGGAACGTGGGCTTGCTTGAGAAATCTGGGGTATTTCTCCACAATCGGCCAACCTCAGCCAAGAATTTCTACTTTGGCATATTCGCCCACAGCCCATCCTTATTGCTGACGTTGATATTTACTCGTGCACTCATGGCTCTGTTGGGCATACAGTCATGCCATAGAACAGTAGTGGTCTGCTGACAGGTGAGTGATTGAAATGACTTGATTGTATTTGTTTTGTGATTAAAAGGGAATGTCATTCACCACGCGATAATCCGCAAGCTATATGGGTATCTTGGGCACATATTTGGCTCATTCCGTGGAGGCAGGGCATGAATAACGAGGTCGGCTGAATTTGGAAAAGAATTCCTTCAAAGCATGTCATTAGTATGCAGGAGTTATGTCTCTGCGACCTAGCTAACAGATAAGTCTGCATGATAAGACTTCACTATAGTTATTATTCTTGACTGATAGCCCTAGTCCTAATAACTATTGTTGGAGTGCCATGAAACATTATACTAGGTAGCATCAGCACCAACTAAGAACAGGAAGTAACCAAAGAGAGCTACATTCACACTTGCCCTACTACAAATGATCTGTAAGAAGGCTAGGTGTATCCTTGGATCAGCAAAGTTCTACAGTTCTTTGATGAACCCAACCTCTACGACCTTGTCGGCGTCAATGTCAAGATCAGCAAGCTTTGCTCGAGAGTTTTCTCTAAGCCAAAGAAAGGTCCACAACAGCCAGGAACGGAGATACGCCTTGGGGGATAGGCCACTTGGCCAACCAATTTTCATCGTCTCTTTACCAAGGATGTACACGATTGGAAGGTCCTGTGCAGATTTCACCATGTCTAGTTCGGCAGTTGTCATATCGTTGCGTGGCCCCCTTCCAATGGAAATCGCAATCTGTTGAACAACATCCTGAGCGAGACCCGGATATAAAATGTTGTCGGTGTAACCATGGCGTAGTGTAACAGCATAACACGAATCGATCTCAGAGACACGTCTGATAATATATCGATCAGTCAAGGGGACTGTAGGTACCGGAAGCGGGCGCATGTTGAAGAGAACAACCACTGCAGGTCGCGCGGCGAACTTGATGACGAACTGGAAGAAAGAAGGAGGAAGGGTATTGGCGATTCCAGATTTGTCAAAGAATATGCCCAATCCCGGAACAGTAGAGATAGGCGTTCCACCAAATGTAGAAGTTAAAGCCACAGGACCTTTCGTAGCAGTGGTAGGAAACAAGAGCGCTTGGGGTGATAGCTGATCTTGAGACTCAGCTTCCCACTGGCACTCTTTTCCGAAACGCCACAGGGTAAAGAGACAAGAGAGGATAAAAGCTAGAAGGAGGGTGAACCATGCGCCCTCTGGAACCTTCTCATAGACTGACGATAAAAAGGCTGCATCTAAACTGGCAAAGACCAGCCAGAGGGGCACAACTATGTATGCAGGAAGTCTCCAGACGAGGATTGCGACAAGAGAAACCATGCACGTCGTGACTACGTGAACTTAGCTGGAATTTGTATCACTGTGGGGTACCGACTTACTAAAAGTGACTGTGATAACGCAGACGCCATATGCGTTACCAAGAGAGGTGGTCTATAGAGTTATAAGTGGTTGCTCAAATCACAAAATCATATCATTGAATGCGTACATTGTTGTATACCGCTGTAATAATAACCGTACCAATCATAAGCAGCCAATTTGCCATTGGCATGTAGACCTGCTCGTGAAAGGTCTGACTAGTATGGATGACTTTGATGTGAGGAAAGTATGAGAGTCTCATGATCTGCGTAAGTAGTTGAAAGGTCGAAGTTATCATGGCTTGAGAAGCAACAATGGCTGCAAGAATCGCGATCACTAGGCTAAAATACAGAGTACCTGGCGGCACCGTATTAAAGAAGGGGTTAGTGAAAGCTTGTCTCGTCTCATCGTGAGATATATACGCGGCCTGTCCTATGTATGCGATAAGCAAACAAGGATAAGCCAAGCATACCCACGAAAGTTGCACTGCACGTTTACTGAATGCTCCCAGGTCCGCGAATAAGGCCTCGACGCCTGTAAAGGCCAAGAGCAGACCGCCTAGGGATTTCCAGCCCTCGTGTCCGTTGCGCACGAGGTATGAGAAAGCAAAGTGCGGGCTGAATGCCTTGAGGACAGTGTAATCGTGGACAGCGAGGTTGTAAATACCAGCGCATAGGTTGAACAGTAACCAGATGACGACAACCGGTGCAAACATGGTACCGATCTTTGATGTGCCAAATGGCTGGATGAGAAAAAGTACAACAAGTATGCCGCACGAGATGCCGACAATGGCAGAGGTTCCCAGGTTTGGATTGGCGACCTTTATTCCTTGGATAGCCCCTAGGACAGACTGAGCTGGCGTCAGCACGCCATCAGCCATGACCATAGAGACACCCAAGACACCGATAAATTGCAGGAAAAATTGGATCGTCCGAGACTTCTCAAGAAGCTCACGAAGACTCCTGCCGCCAGTCTTGAGATCACCGGTTTCGAACCGCTGCAGTCGAGTACCAGGTATTGCCCTCGGATCTCGTCTTGAGATATTTGTATATCTCGCCAAGAGACTGTAAAGAGCAAATGTCCCTCCTTGCCCATCGTCATCGGCACTGAGAACGATGAAGCAGTACTTGACGGTGACGATGAGAGTCAGAGACCATATGATAATCGAGAGAGCGCCGACGAGGTCTTGCCAAGATGGCTGAGTGGAGAAGGTGGACGAGTAGACGTAAAGAGGCGAGGTACCAATATCACCATAGATGACGCCTGTAGCTTGGAAACTGAGCCACAGAAGTACCATGCCTCTATATGTCTATTGCAATCAAAATCAGCGGCGCCTTCACATCATCTGTGATCAGAGTTACTTGCTTGCTTGCGTGAGCCTTGCAGATCATTTTCTGCAATGGCTCGGGCTTTTTCTTCATCGTCATCAATACCGACCAATACTTCACCGGCAAGTACATCAGACTCGGTTTGAGCCATTTTGGGACTGAGAAGATGGAGGAATTTTTCAAGGTGGAAGAAATGTTACAGTACAGTTTTGGGGCACAGCTTGGAGGTCCAAGGTTCCATGCAATATGTATATTCTTGCTATACTGCGTGGTAAAGAGGACTAAGCTTCTTTAGACTCTCTCGATTATCACAAATTACAGTCTTGATAAGAAACGTAATATTTAGCAGAGAGACTTTTCAGCCTTTAGCCAACACGGGTATCATCACCGGAATTTGACACCACCTCAACCTCGCATGTGCATGAGAAGAAGCGCCCGCAGCGAAGTTGTTGCGGGCGCATCGATGACTGGAGATATCGTAGGGCCATACTCCGTATTGACACGGCATTCAATTCGAGTAAGACAAATTACAATTATCACATGCATTATTAAATTTCTCTGACAATTAATTATTGCCAAGAACGCGCCAAACGGTTTTCTTAAGTAGCTGAAAGCTTGGCCCTTTATTTGAGCTAGCCCCTGGCTGATGCTGACGCGGGATTTTCCCCCTCCTGAGACCCTGACAGGCCCACAAAGACCAGGATGATATGATCACTGATCAGTCTAGACCCTTTGCTTGCGGCTCCGAATAACCGCGGATGACTCTTCTGGCCGTGCATGTATGAGGGATTATTCATCCCAGTACGGATTAAGCCTTTATGGATGGCCCCTTAGGTTATCTTGACGCCTTTGCCCTCCACGCTCATCTCACCACGACCCAATACCTTTATTTTCCCACTTCCTCGGGTATGATTCTAACTACTACCTTGATTGCCAGAGAAAGCAATGGCGAACATCACAAACCTTCGGTCATTTTCATTATTCTAGGCATTATCGCATTTGGCCTTGTGCTAATTGCACCATTCATCCTCTGCAAACGTGGATGTCATAGGCCAGAACCCTATCAACTTGATGCCCCAGTGCCTCAGCGGGCAAGGAAAATATGCCTCACTCGGGACGCTTTGAACTTGATGCCAATAACTTGCTATCGAGAGATTGCAGCGGTTGAAATTGATGCTTCGAAGCAAGTCGCAAATTATGCAGGACAAGCGAGCGCACCAAGCTGTCATATCTGCATTAATGAGTTTAAACATGATACCCAGACTCGCTCCCTACCATGTGGTCATCGCTTCCATCCCAGATGCATTGACCCATGGCTTCTGGAGCGATCTATAACTTGCCCAGTTTGGTATGTTCTGGTTATAACTCAGTATTTACTGGCCGGAACTTACTTCTGTAGTCGTGCGAATGTTGCAAACGCTCTTGTCTATATACCTGCATTCAATCTACCCGCAGCACCTCGTCAAATGCTAAGTCGAAGACCAATAGTTAAGTTCACACTTGTCGCCGGATTGTTGTGCAACCTAACAGAACACTAGGCTACATCGGAGCTTCTTCCTATCGCAAGAATTCCAACTATTCAGTCTCGCGGCCCAGGTACTGCCGTTGCTCGACCGTTTCCACCTCAGGAACCACCGATGCCGGTGACGTTGGAGGTCTCGTGCCAGATTGGCTCCTCAGGCCGTTAGGATACAGAACAAAAGGGGTTGGGTTGGTGAGGCAGGCAAAGCAGGGACTTTATTCTCTCATATTCCAGACAACCCTTACCTGCCGTAACAGCGATGGCACTTGCCGTGTTCCTCAGTCGCGTCGCTCTTCAATGTCTCTTTTTATCTTAAGCTCACTTTTGTCTCCATCCCCATCTCAATCTGACGTATGAATTCTTTTTCAAGAATTCAAGACACTGCACAAAACCTATCGTCTGAGTTCTGAAGCCTCATGTCTAAGCACACTATGATTGAGCCAATCTCCCTTCGCCAGACCTTTTGGCAGGCCACTATCGCAACTGTCCCAACGCTGGTAGCCATCTGTAGTCTTAATTGAACTTAGGGAGTAGGAAAACATTGAACTTTAACATAAGGTATTAAAATAAACTTGTGAAAGGTATAGTTATTAAGTTTATTTTAAATAATAACTAGTAAATATTACATCCTTACTGAATGTATTAACAACCTTAGGGTTAATCTCACGTCGAGCAATCAGCTATGTAGTTCAAATAGACATAGGCTCGGACTGATACAATAACCCGGAGTGTTTCTCTACAATCGGCCAACATTAGCCGAGTCAATCTTTACTTTGGCACTCTCGCCAGAAGGTCAAGATCGCTATTGATGTGTATGCCTGGGAGCCTGAAACTGAGGGACTACATGAAATGACAGCCGTTATACTCAGTTTCCTTGTTCGAGTGGGATGATAATACATTTCTCTGCAATAATGAACACTGGCACCCATCAGCTTTCGAGCTCTTGTGGGGGAGCATAATGGCGCTCATCTCATGAATGCAGAATCTAATTAAAGAGACGGACTCAAAGCAAGCAAATACCTTTGATTATACAACATAAAAGACTCGCAAATCATCGCTCTGCTGCTCAGCTGGTCAGTAATCTTCGTTACGGAGCTCCTGCACAAGTTCCGCCACTATCAGAAGTTGGCGAAACGATAAAGCGCTTAGTACAGGCTAATTGAATGAAGATGACTGAGAATCATGCTCTAATATGCAGCTCTTGTTGAAGTTCAATATTCTTTGTCGCAGCTGCATATAATGCAGGCTCTGCCACAACTCATAATAAAGGGCCTTGTATGTGTGAGAAATGATCGGTCACTCCTCTTGAAAGAATCTGAATTCTTTCACTGTGATCGCCAGCGTCATTGAAGTAATACATTTACCACTATAAGATGTGCACTTTTCTATCAGTCTTATTGATGTTTATTCTCTTATCCCTCATTGTGATTCATCATTGGTTTTTAGTTTATCTCTTGCGATATCGACTCATATTCCTTCTATAAACACAACTCTCTCTAACTGCCAGGCTGTCACCGATGCCAAACTCTCAAGCGCCCGGGCTTCCTAGCCCCCCACGTAGCGGAAACGGTCGTGTCGCACACGTCTACATGGATGAATCGAACTTCAGAATCAGTGGTGAAACTGCAAACAAGAAACGCCATTGCGTCCCTCTCAGAGAGCGCCTAATCTGGTGTTACGATATCCGCGTGCTAAAGGGCATCATTCGGAAGCACTCCGGAATCACAGTTGACGAAAGAGTCTTCTTCAATGTCTACGGATCTGATCTTCAACACCTCAGGCCTCTCTATCGAGATCTTAAGCTTTACGCGTCAGAAGTTTTCAGCTTGCCTCGAAACAAGAAGAATCGATAGAAGCAGGTTGACACTAGCCTGGTTAAGGACATGACAGATGCCGTTACCAAGTATTCGGAAAAGAAGGTGTCTGCTGTGTTTGCTGTTATATCTGGTGACAGTGACATGGTTCCGGCAGTGAAGCATGCTATGTCTCACGGTTATGTCGTCCACGTATGGTCTTGGAAAGATTCCACGTCTCGCGACTACAGACGCCTTCAGCAAGATTCAAAATGGGCAAGTCTTATCACGCTTACATACTTTGACGAGTTCCTGAACGATCTGACTTTGAGGAACTCCAGAATTCTGTTAAGGGGTACCTTTATCCTTCCTGATGGTATCGTGTTTGTTGACCCGCAAGACCATGGAATAGACGTTGCCAAACGAGCTGGGAAACTGAATGCCGGCAATGTCATCATCACCAGGAGATTGAATGAGGAATATCATTGGCGCACCGATGTTGTTTTTGTCCCAAAGAGGGAGTTTCCGCTTCAGGATAAGGTTCTTCGGTTCATGCTGCAAAGTCTCGACAAAAACTGGCGGCAGGCTATGAGCTTCGCTGAGTATTTTTACAGCGCAAAGCTGCTCGGGCTAGATGGCCCTTAGGAATCACTGGCGTGAAAGTGTTTTTCTTGAAGTATTGGTTAGTTGAGCTGATAGCTTTCAGGGGTTTGAAGCGCTGGGGAGGGATTGCTTGAGGATGGTAAAAGGGTGTGGTTTAGAAGGTTGCTTGGCGCTCTAGTTCTGGGTCTGGGTCTGGGACTGATTTGGGTAACAAATTGTTTACGTTATATTCTTGAGGGTTATGAAGTTTGTACCGCTCTGCTGGATGAATTGACTTTGTACTTGTAGGATTTGTGAGAGTCCGATGTACATTATTATGAAGTGATATACCTTCGCGATGGTTCCATCTCTATTACTGCAAAAGCCGGGTATCCTCGTCCAAAACACCAAACAGACTCCCTATCTCCTTTCCAATCAACCGTAGTTCATCTACAACCTGTCCAGTAACAAGAGCATACGCATAAAGCAGTGCATAATCTTTCTCCTCAACAAGTAGCTGACTTGATTCACTGTTCTCACCACCCTCGTTGATTAATCTCCGTGGATGTGCTTTTCTGAACTCAAAGATCTTGCTCAACAGATTCTCGCGTGCCGATACAATGCTCGGCGTAGCGTCCGCGAAAGGATATTCCAGCATCGTTGAGCTAGCAACGACCTGAAAGGCCTGACAGATATGGTCGCACAGAATAGCGCGCTCACGGGCTGTGTACTCAAGCAATGCCCTCTCACCTTCCGTGAGATGACCCTTTCGGCATGCGACGAGACTCATGTTGTAGAAGCCATCAAGGATGCGCATAGTGCTTTTCAAAACACGGCCGTAGACTTCCATGGGAAACGGGCCCCGTAGCTCAAACTCTGAAGCGGCAGCTAGTCTCAAGCTATCCAGGTTTGCAGCATACCTTTGTAAGGCAGCTTGTTCACCTGACTTGAGATAGCTCTGAGAACCTTCGCTGCGAAAGAGAACAGTGAGGGGTCCTCGTTTCCAGATCAAACCCATCTGCAGATGTAGAACAGACAGACTCTCTTTGAACTTGCGACGGGCGGATATGGGCCATATGACTCGGCAAACGACCAGACCCCAGATAATACCTGCTGTAACAGCGATGGCTCGGCGTTTAGCAATCTCCATGATATCAGGTTGACTGAATTGTCCATCTTCCGTTGTATCATTCCCATCTGCCTTTCTCTTTACCCTATAAGCGTAGAGTGTAGACACATTGTACGCAAGAAGACTGATCCGTCCTAGAGAAGCCTTGCCGTGCTGTATAACAAGGTAGAAGTTGATGAAACTCGTCAGCCAGCCAAGTGGAATCAATGCCAAGGTGTAGCCATGGCTTATCTTCCAGTTTATCACAGAGAACAAAGCTCCGAATATCGTTCCGATAAAACGAGCAAGGCTGACAGTGTTAGCAGCTCCGACTGTGAAACTGCACACGATTATGAAGGACAAAAGACCCCATTCACCGCGCCATTCGGTATATAGTTCTCTCGTTTCTTCGAGAAAAGCGAGCATTGCCCACAGAGCGGCTCCTATTCCAACTTTGAGGCCGAACTGAACTGCATGAAGTTAGCGAGTGGGGATTGGACATAAGGGCTAGGAGAGGAAAGAAAATTCAGGGCCTTGATCCTAAAGACTTAGGTAACTTAGTATAAGTTGAGGATACCTTTTGCTGAGTTTATATATCAAGGTCTGATGTTTTCTTGCTCCCTGAGGAAAAGGGAAACTTACTATCGTCTCGCGCCATTTTCTTAAAAAGCGCAGAAATGTTTCTCCAGAGCCAAGCCAGTATCTTATTCAGATCAGGCGCATTATACCACGTCCTCAAATCCACCGGTGCAGGTACCGCAGCTGAACCATCCGGTACACTAACAGACCTCTGTCTCGATCGCATCAGCGTATCAGCCTCTGCAGACTCAAACAGTCTGATCGCTTTATTCCGATCTTCTTCAGCACCAGTCTTCCACCAGAGCAGCCATCTCCAACTTCGACTCTTGCGTATAATCACATACTCCAGATCATCCAGGACATAGAGGTACTGAAGAACATCTTCGCCGAAGGATTGAAGACTGAAGGTGAAGTGGCCACATGCTGCAGCGACTTCTTCGAGATTAGCGCG
The DNA here is from genome assembly GCA_012932015.1 of Fusarium acutatum. Lineage (NCBI taxonomy): Eukaryota > Fungi > Ascomycota > Sordariomycetes > Hypocreales > Nectriaceae > Fusarium > Fusarium acutatum. Next base: position 15,635 of record JAADJF010000432.1, read on the forward strand.
TGTTGATTCGTGTGATGAAGCCATTTGTTCGATTCGGTCGTAGAGTCCCTGCAGGGCATCTGATCTGGCTGTGTCAAAAGTACTCAACGAGTCCATCAAGTTGCGCCGTAGATCTTCGTCAACGTTGATCTCGTAGCTGGGAGGTTGACCGAACTGAGGCTCATGAAGAATTCTGCAGAGATTCTGTCGTACACCTGTCATAGACATTGTGATAGAGTCATTGAATTGCTCAAAAAGCTGGCGCGCCGTATTCGGTGAAGCTGTACCAGACGCTCTTGGACTGAGCGGCTTTGGATGCTTGAGCTGCTCCAGCTGAGTGTTCGTCGCGTTTCTCAAACCACCCAGCGCCTGTGCCAAGGTCTCCATAGATCTCGCAACAGTCCTTTCATGCTCGTAAATCTCTTCATGTCCAAGGAAATAATGCTCAAACTTTGCTTCTCTCATATCCTTCATCATCTGAGCATATGACTTCGCATAATGTGTCGATGCCGCTGTGAATCCATCTGAAACAAGTCCTTCTTCAGATCCACTGAGGAAACTGTTCGTTATCATGTATAGCATATCTCCCAACGGTATTGAAACTCGATTCATCGTCTCTCGCAATGAAGTGCGAGCGCTCGTTCGCCAAAGAAGCAGATTCACTGCCGTGGTAGTCGTGATGCCCATAACGAGCATCTTGAATACTTGGAGGACCTTCTCATTGGAGAACACATTCGACATTACGTGGCTCTCTTTGGTCACGACACCGATTATCGCGAGTGCTGCGAGGGTACTGCCAACGTTGACGAGAGGGTTCAACATCCTTTGTTTCACCCATCCCATGAAACCAAACCCACCGCCAATAAACACCACAACAACCAAAACATGCGATAGCGTCACCAAATGCATCGTCGATCCGAAAAACACAGACGTAACCATAGAAAGCAGCGAAACCGTCTCCGCGTAAGCAACCGCAACAACAGCAATAAGAATAGCCTCAATCATCGACCCCACCGACCTCGCAGGGTGAAAATACACCGTAATAGTAGCAACGACATGTTTACCCTCCGGCTTGCCCAGAAAATTCGCCAAGAATGGTACAAAAGTCGCAAGGCTGGCGATGGTGTAGGCAACAGTGCACTTTAGCACGCCACGGCCATTCGGCGTGTTGAGCCAGAGTTGAGTGCGCGCCAACGAGTCGGAGATGCCATTTCGGATGGTCTCGCTTAGAGGTGGCATGTCGTGAGGCGGTGACTATGGGTTTGTCATGATGTTGGTGTTGGTGTTGGTGACGATAAAAGTATGATGCCGTAGTTTCCGGGCTGAGTGGTTTGATGGGGTCATGTGATTGGTCAGATGGTGAGATATGGGTGGTTGGTTGGTTCTGAAAACGTCAGATTCGTTTTAGCTTTGGCATCCACTCACTCACGTTTGGGGACTTGACCTTCAGGGCCTTATATCATTATTGAGAAAAATTATAAATCTTTATCAGAGCAAAGTAAAATTGTGGTACAATTATTGACCGCCGACTAACTTGTACTAATTCGACGAATATTTCCTCACTAAACGAGCAAGACCTTTATTGCTCTTACCATAGCCTTCATGCTGGAAATAATAGCACCTGAAGATTACAAAATTATCCACAGATGGTCATCTCTGAATGCTTTTCTTACTATGCTATTTTCCACGGGTGCCCATGATGGCAAACGTAGATATTGAGTGAGAAGCCTTAATGAGTCGGCGGGACAAACCTCATACTTGAGGAATACTCAAACTTACTCGCTGAAAATGGTTATCATGTGTGATTTTTAAAAGTCAATGGCATAATGCTTCCACTCAGGTTGAAGATAAAACCTATTAGCTTTCACGTCTTTCGCTCGGAAATTATAAGCTTTCATAATGAATTGATCAAACTTCCTATTTCCAAACTCAAGATGAAGGTGAACATATATATATGTCAGCTGCGAGATCAATTTTTGGAATTACACGTGCAACCCATTTCATACTTGTCGCATCACATCATTCACAAAAATGGTCCGTCAGCACGACACCGATTCGCTTGATCTGGAAAAGAGCCCCTCAAGAATCAACTTTGAGAGCGCTTTCCCATATGTTGATCTTTCTTTGGAAGACGGGATCGAGGACACCAATAGACCATTACCCAATATGCCCTCACCCATTCGCCCCTTATCTCACCGATCAGAGCCATTCGTCATAGACCACGAGTCAGAGTGGCGTGCATGGCTCTGTGTCTTTGGCTCATTCCTCTTTCTGGTTTGCTCCGCTGGTACGTCTCACATATCCCCAAATCATTCATCAGACGCCCTCTCCCCCTAGCAGATTTGACTAACACCAAAACCCAGGTTTCAATGGTTCCATCGGCACAATCCAGTCATATTTCAGCACCAACCAACTCAAACACAACACCAACAGCCAAATCGGCTGGATTCTCGGTGTATACCTATTCCTCGCCTGCATCCCCAGTTTCCTCTACGGCTCCCTTCTCGACCGCTACGGCCCTCGACTCCTAAGTGCACTCGGAAGTATTCTCTCAACCGCCACTTTCCTCATAATGGGGCAGTGCAAAACATACTGGCAGTTCATGTTCTGCTTTGGTGTCTTTGGCAGTATCGGCACCGGCATCAACTGCACTGTTGCTGTGGGCGTAGTGGGAAAGTTATTCGTTCGCCAGAGGGGCTTGGCTATGGGCGTTGCGGTGACGGGAGCTTCACTTGGGGCTACCATCTTTCCACTTGTTCTTCACTCGACGTTTGAGAATCTTGGTTGGGTTTGGTCCATGAGGATCGTGGCAATAGTCATTGCCTCCTCGACGAGTATAGGATTCCTCTGTTTTCTGCCCTTCGAAAACCTTGTCCTGGGCACCGACAACTATGACCCCTTTGGAAATACAGGTTCGGCATTTAATCTCTCAGCATGGAAGAGCCCCAGCTTCATCTTCGTGTCTTGCAGCATCTTCCTGATGGAGTTTGTCAACTGTGGCATAGGCGGCCTGCTCCCAGCTATATCAGCCAGCGTCGGTTTCACTGCCCAGGATGGATTCATCCTTCTTTCGGTCATAGGCGGGGCCTCATGCATCAGCCGCTTAATTATAGGCATTTCAAGCGACCGCCTCGGAGGAATCAACACAATGGTCGGCACAATGGTTCTCATGGCCCTTCTGATGTCCACCATTTTCATACCTTTTACTAAATCCGGCCGCCCCCTTCTCTACGCATTCGCAGCGTTTTGGGGCCTCCTCTCGGGGTCTTTCTACACAGTGGCTCCAATTTGCGTCGGCAAAACATGCGATCCAAAGGATTATGCGAGATATTTTGGCTCGACCAATTTGCTTGTAGGAGTGGCACTGCTCATCGCTAACCCTTTGAGCGGCGTCATGTTGGAGAAAGCGGGCGCAAAGCCTCTGGCGTTCCTCTATCTCAGCATTATCATTGCTGCAGTGGTGTCGATTACGGTAGCTCGTGGACTTGTTCTGGGAACTTTCACCATGTTGAGGGCAAGAATCTAGAAGGAATTTCTATTCTAGACTCACGTTTTTGTAAAGTGGACAAAATGAAATGGACAGGATCAAGGGAAAAGCATTTGTGTATGGGGCAATTGGTGACGAGTCCGTAGCTAGATGTGTTTTTGGCAGTTGAGATCTGTGGTTGAGAGCTTATGTTCACCAAACAGATCTTCGTTTGTACATTAGAGATTGGAAAGCAGTTGCCATTGAATAATATTTTATAACAGAAATGCATCAAGACATATCCCTTGGAATCTCGATGCTATCTAGGGGAGGAAAGAAAACCTAGGACCGTGATCCTAGATAACTAAAAGACTTAGTGACTTAGTATAAGTTTGAGATGACTTTGCTAAGTTTGTTTTGATGCCTCATGTCAAGGTCTGATGTTTTCTTGCTCCTTGAGGACCCCTTCATGATCCGAAGTCGGTCGTCGGATCGAGTTCAGGCCGGCTCGTGGGTCATAGCGCACAGTTCACCGCTCAGCTCGGCTCTGCACCAGTGAGAACATTGCATGTTATCTAATCGATCTGATCTTTCTCCAGCATCGTGCATTAGATCCAAGCTGTCAAGCTGTTGGTGGCGTGTTTGCGGTATCAATTCCGCCTCACAAGCTCAGAGTACTTCACTGCACTTCCATTCGATTGAAATATGAGATACTTCACAATACTGGGAAATCGGGAAGATGTTTCAATTAACTCACATCCTTGTTCATATAAAACATAGCGGGCGCTTCTCACAAAAACACCAACGGGTGTTCGGCTGTTAAGGTTAATTGTGACAAGGTACAAAGTTTACTTGGCTAGTGCTCTGGTCCGGAATGCCCCGTCTTGCTGACTGCTGACCTTGATGGGTCTGTGCTGTCACTGCCTGTCAGCTGAGATGATGCCGGGCCTTCCATGAAAATGAAAATGAAAATGTATATAAGCTGAGGCGCTGCTGTCAATCTAAGTGCAGAATGTAGTGCTGGAGTCCAAGTAAACATGGATAAGCAGCCTCAAAAGGTGGCTGTCATCGGCCTCGGTGGGTATTCCGGGTATCTCAATTGAGGACGGCACTGACCCAACCCAGGCATCGCTGGCCTTGTCGCTGTCAAAAATTTGCTCGAGGTCGGTTTCCGCGTAACTGGACTTGAGCGTAATGAGTATGTCGGAGGTCTCTGGCATTACACCGAGCAAGACAAGACATCAGTCTTACCGAGTAAGCACACAACTCAAGCCGTACAGGATACCTCGCTGACATGCTTGAGGTACCATCATCAACATCTCCAAAGAAAGGGTACTTACTCTATCTCACTCACCTTATGTCCCGGTAGAAATGCTGACTGTTGCAGGCCGCCTTCACAGACTTCCCATACCCGGACTCCACACCCAGTCATTGCCCGGCCGCCAAAGTGGAAGAGTACATTGAGTCCTACGTCGACCACTTCAATTTTCGCGATAAGCTTCGACTGGGTGTATCGGTAGAGAAAGTGCGACGCGATGACGAGGGGAATCGCTGGGTTGTAGACATCCAGGGCTCTAAGCCAGAGTATTTCGACAAGGTCATCATGGCGACGGGCGGAAACAATCGTCCTCATATTCCCAAGGTCGAGGGCATGGATAAATTTGAAGGCGAGGTTCTACATTCGCGCGCCTTCAAACGGTGTGTCATCATGGTCTCTGTTGATTCGCAGGTTGACTAACGTTGGTGATAGACCAGAACTCTTCAAGGGCAAAAGCGTGGTAGTTGTCGGCGTCTCCAACACCGGCGCAGACACTGCAGCAGCTCTTTGTGGCCATGCCGAAAAAGTCTGGCTATCGCGTAGTCACGGTGTTATAGTAGTGAGCTGCCCATGATCAATTGACCAGGCCGCGATGCTCACTGTCCAAGATCCCGCGAAAGCGCGACGGTATCCCATTCGATCATACCATCACAGCGCGCACAATGGCCTTTATGGGAATGTTTGAGAGCACATTTCCTCGTCTGTACGAAATCATCTTCAACGCGATCTGCAAGAAATTGCAGGACAACGCGTTCAAGACGAGGCCCGAATGGGGTCTCTCTCCTGCGGAGTCCGTCCTGCACGCTCTGCCCGTCGTGTCAGACAATCTCATCCCCCTGCTCGAATCGGGGGATATTACCTCGGTCCCGAGGATAGAGCGCGTCACAGGGCCCAAAGAGATTGAGCTCACGGACGGAACGCGTCTGGATGTTGACACGATCATCTGGTGCACCGGATACAAGGCAGATTTCAGCCTCGTAGACCCAAGCGTTGATCCCACGCGTAACACAACGCCAAAATGGGCAGAAGCAATCGGATCTCGTGGAAAACCCCTTCCACGACTTTACCAGAACGTGTTTTCGCTCGATTACCCAGATTCACTGGCTTTCATGGGCAATCTCCTCGTCGCAACAAGTGCATTCCCCATCAGCGATCTCTGCACCATGGCCATCGCACAAATCTGGAAAGGAAACTCTCACCTCCCGTCAATTGACGAAATGAACCGCGCCACAGACAAGCACCACGAGGCAATATGTAAGCTTGCCAATAGAGGCAGCGTGGTGCCTGGTTGGTTGCGACAGGCTGACTGGCTTGCGTGGGCTGACAAGGCAGCTGGGTCACAAGTGTATGAACACCTCGGGTGGGGATTGAAAGGATGGAGGTTGTGGTGGAATGATCGCGCTTTGTATGGGATTTTGATGGATGGGGTCTTTACGCCGTTTGTGTGGAGGGTGTTTGATGGGGAGGGCAAGAGGAAGAAGTGGGATGGGGCGAGGGAGGCGATTGAGAAGGTTAATGCTGAGTTGGCGGCTGCAAAGGCGAGGAATAAGAATAAGAAGAGTCAGTAGATAGACATTACAGCGATGGTTGTCCGTAGAGTTGAGCGGGTGCAGGAGAAGCTTGACGAATATGGTGGAGCCGAAGCCAAGAGGCTAAGATCTGACGAGATAATTTAAGCATAATAATCATGGAGATCGCTCAATGTCCGTTGGCATTGGGTATGATCCGAACCGGGCGCTGAATGGTTCCGTTTCTGCAGCATTTGTCATGCCCACCTCTTTGTTACACCGTCTTGGCGAGAAGCTGTGGATGTTCAACAGACCAGCCGTGGGTCAGAGGCTGAAGATAATCGTCCTCGTTGAACCGACCCTGGGTGCTATTACTCAGATATGGAATGAGTTAAGCCGGAAAACGTTATGTCAACGTTATGCTCGATGTTATGGATGCAGATCATCCTGCACGCCTTACCCTGCATGATGCGACTGAGGATGAGGCATAAGTATAAATGAAAGAGTAAGCCATGATCAATTGAGCATCTCATTCACTCCAATTCTAGCGTACAACAAACATCAAACATTTATCTATGTCTTAGGGCAATCCGCACACATGTCTCAACTCAAGAATTACACTTATGAAGGCGTCGGCGAGTTTCTCACCAACTTTCTCAACTACGCCCAAGCTGTCCGTGTTGGCGATCAACTCCAGCTCAGTGGTCAAGGTACATCACCATGCCCCTTCAATTTCTCATCAACAAATACTAACCAATAACCTCAGGCGGCTGTTTTATTAAAGACGGCAACCTCGTCTTCGCAGAAACTCAACTTGAGCAAATTGACCTGGCTTTCGAGAATGTGGACAAGGCGTTAAAAGCGGCTGGTGGAAAGGGCTGGGAACAAGTCTTCAGAGTGAACTCGTACCACACGGAAATCACACCTGAGGTTGGACAGAGGATGGCGGAGAATTACAAGAAGTGGATGCCAAATCACAGGGTCATTTGGACGCAGATCGGAGTGAGGCAACTTGGTGTTCCGACAATGTACTGTGAGATTGAAGTGTCAGCTTATGACCCGGAGGAGCGAAGCAAGGAATGAGCTTCAGAGATGGACAAACACGGACCAATACACACAGATCACATCAGAAAATAAATCCAACTGAGTTGTAAATATCTATAGACCACTCGGTCAAATTTATCAATCACTGATGAGCCATAGCACACCCTCTTGCTGCCATCGTCTGCTTTCATGCTTCTCTAGGGTAGCACAAAAATCAGTGACGCAGCATGCTGACTAACAATTCCGAGATCGCCTCTGCCTCATTTAGGTTTAGTGCGGGTCAAACATTCGCGCAAGAAGGATCTTTTTTTCCTTCGCGACATCATCGTTTCATCCACCGCACAAATCACATCTGCATTTCCCAACCACACAAAATGCCTCCGCGCAACAACAGGCCGCGCAACTCGCGTCCCGACTCGCGCCCAAGAAATGACCGTCCTCTCCGTTCCGACGCCGACAGCTATCGACCCGGCGACAGGTACGACTTGCCTCCTCGACCGCCCCGCGATAATTATGGCCACTCCGATTCATACCGCCCACGGGTGCCGCAGGGCGACTTTACCTTTCGTGTAGACAAACCGGCTGGCATGCCCGATTTCCCGACTGATTATCGTGGGCCGTCTGATAGGAGAGGGCCGCGTCGCGATGGTGGTCGTGGTGGTGGCCGAGGTCGGGGCAAAGGAGGAAGGAAATGGCAACCTCCGCCTCATCCGTCTGAACGCGCTTTGGTATCTGGAGCGACTGCGAATATGCCTGAGGAGCGACTTGGTGAAGAAGGCGCTGCCAAATACCGCGATGTTGATGAGCTGTCAGACGACGATGAGCTCGAAATGGACATCTCTTCATCCTCCGAGACAGAAGGACCTTCCAAGAAACGTGCCAAAACAGGAGACGATGGATCTGGCGATGCTGCACCTAAGTGGTCAAATCCCGATCCCTACACTGCCCTCCCATGTCCCGACGAGAGCACCCGCAAGAAACGTGATATGGTCAAGCTGATCCGAAAAGCGCGCGTGGAAGACCAGTCGGAGAAATTGGCTGCTTCAACCGAAGCCGAGGACTTTATCTCGTTTGACCTGACAGAAGACGAAGAGAGCAGTGAAGAAGAAGAAGAGGAAGCACCGCCGCCTCCTCCGCGCGAACCACCCCCGCCACCGCCTCCGAACGCGCCCTCTGGACCGAAAGCTGAGACTGCGCGTCTGCCTGAGAAGCCGCGGGCGCCCGCTAATGGGACTTTGGATACGGCGCGAAGTAATGATCCGCTTGGATCTCGGAAGCGAACTGCGGATGATGAGATAAAGCCTCCCGATTATGGACAGTTGAAGAAGGCTACGACGAAGCCTTCGAAGGGTGCGCTTTTGCCCAGTTGGCAGCCGAAGGCAACGGAGGACCCATGTCCTTGGGATACTGTCGATCATTCTGCTACCATGAACATGCCATTCCGGTAAGTGCATCGCCCTTCTACCACCTTTCAGCCATGGATCTGCATTGTCGGCCAAGCTTTCTCCCCGCTCTTGTACCCAGACTAACGCATGCAGATTACACAAGGAGATCATCGACTTCTACGAATACGTCAGACCTCGCGATTTCGAACAGCGAATCCGCGACAACCTCGTCGAGAACCTTCGAAAGGCCATGCGACGCGACGGAAGAAACTTTGCGAGCGCCTCGGTCCACCCCTTCGGTTCCTTCATGTCCGGTCTCTACCTCCCCACCGCAGACATGGATCTGGTCGTCTGCTCCGCAAGCTTCATGCGAGGCGGACCTCCAACATACCTGTCGGCAAAGAGCTGGCTGTACAAGTTCCAGAAGTTCCTCACCAGCCAACACGTCGCTGACCAACACTCCATCGAGGTTATTGCCCACGCTAGAGTTCCGTTGGTCAAATACGTTGACAAGCAGACTGGTCTCAAGGTTGATGTGTCGTTTGAGAACTTAGGCGGTGTGAACGCCGTCGACACTTTCCTTGAGTGGAAGGCTCAATATCCTGCCATGCCTATCCTGGTGACTGTGATCAAACATTTCCTGCTCATGCGCGGTCTGAATGAACCCGTAAATGGAGGAATTGGTGGTTTTACAGTGATTTGCTTGGTTGTCAGCATGTTGCAGCTTATGCCACAGGTACAAAGTCGAAATCTCATTCCGGAGCATCATCTCGGCGAGATGCTTCTCGAGTTCTTTCACCTCTACGGGCGCGAGTTCCGCCACGACACTAACGCCATCTCCCTTACGAGACCAATTGGGTACATTAGAAAGGTACGTCTTACCCCCCTTTGCTCTTCTTTTCTTTGCTAACATTCTCAGTCCGAGGTCCGAAGCCTCACGTACAAGAACTACGATCGTCTCTCCATCATCGACCCCAACAACTCGGGCAACGACATCTCCGGCGGCTCATCCAACACCGTAGCGATCCTCGACCGTTTCAAAGGCGCCTTCCACCTCCTACGTGACAGAATGGACGAGATTGCCCGTGATCCCAACCAGGGCAACATTCTTGAAGTGATTCTTAGAGGCGACTACTCCTCGTTCAGAATGCAGCGAGATTTCCTCCGCCACGTACATGAGAAGCATATCGGACCTTGTTCTTCCTGATCCTACTTTTCCTGAACACGATCAAAAAAGCCCATATTGATACCCCAATCGGTGTTGTGCATATTATTTGATGATGGAGTTTTTTTCTTGTGTCTTTTTGCCGGTCATGGACATTTAGATGGGGTGGCTTGGAAGACATCATGATCTTCGCATTTTTTTGTTTACATTGCATTGTGTATAGTAGCGCCGTGATGAAGGGGGGATTGTTGTTTCTGGGACTGGCGCAGATTACATTTTCACCGAAAGGCGCTCACGCATCGGCCTAGTGGCCTAGAATTGGACGACGAATTTATTCACGACTCGAACTTGATCTACTAACCGATGCAGTGACTTGACTACTAACATTGACGCAGTGATATGAGACACCACCACGCTGATGATACTTGCAGATTTGCTTTTTTGAAAGAGTGCGGAATGCATTCGACGTCCTTTCTTCGGTTTATAGCTGTTGAAAAACTCGTTGTTTTTTGGGCAACACTTTTTCTCACTGCTTCTCTGCTATATGCAGGGCTGTGGAGAGGATTGAAGATGGTGATGGGGTTGAGGTTGAGATCTGGTGGACGTGAAGGCGTCGAAGGAGAATGAGGGATAGTATCGTCGCTGGGGATCGAGGAGGTTGCAGTATTGGGACGCTGCCGATGGAACCGTAGCCCAAGACATCAGAGTGAAAGAACATCCAATTTCAGATATACCTGATTCATTTTATTATTTAGATAGATACCTTGAGTGTCTTCTTGTCCCCAAAGCACAGTAGATTTCAGGTGCAGATCCATGCTAGGGTTTAATTAACCGCCATGGTACTATCGACAGTGGCGTCGTCCTAGCCTCAGACTATTGGCACTAGCTCAGGGCATCAACGTTCTTAAATCTGAATCTCCCCTGATTCAACCCCATTTCTTTCCTTCCTCACTTCTTTATTTTCCACGGTCATCAAAATGCCTTCAACAAAGTCCATCGCGGTCGTCGCGACCCTCGCAGCAAGCGTCACCGCATCCAACTGCAAACCATCAAAACCCACCACCACCTCAGCTCCCACAACAACATCATCATGCCCCGCCTACACGCTCATCTCAGAACCAAGCGAAGACATAAACTGCAACGTACGCGGCGAAACCAAAGCGGGGCAGAGCCAGGTTTTTGAGAGTCTGTACCTGGATGATTGCGCACAAAAGTGTAAAGAGTTTGATCTTTTCAACTGTGAGCTTATTAGCTTTGAGGAGCCGGCTTCGCCAGAGGAGCAGGGAAGTTGTACGCTGTATCCGGATACTGAGATTGTGAAGAGGCCCAGGGGGGGAGAGGTTGTTTATTATGATTCGAGGTGTTTTGCGTGTTATACTCGGGGTGGTAGAGGGGGAAGAGGAGGAGGGAAGCTGAGGGGGAGGATTAGGAGGAGTTAGATGTTTGTGATGGATTTGTGGTGTATTGGAGGTTGTGCTTTTTGGCCGTGGCTAAGGTCGGGCTACTGGCTTTCCGGGCGGTTCTTTTTATATTGTCAGCTTACGGTCACATTTCCTATGAATCGGCGGAATGTCATTCTATATTCATTCTTATGAATCTTATCAGATAAGCACCTCAAGATCTTGGCATTGTCTAAAAACAGTAAGCGACGGATCGGCTGTGAACCTTGATGGAACCTCCACCAAAACAGAATTGGCCCAATAGAACTGACGACATTATTAACGTCAACTTTGATCCGCTTCACATTTTGCATTTCGTCAAACTATCTTCGGTAACTGCGGCGAGGTCGATTCAAGGAGAAAAGTACGTTTCAGCAACGGTGACTGATGGAGACTTTGGCTAATCGGTGACTTTAGTGCTTGACTACCTTTGGGGCGATACGAGTAAAGAGGAGAAGAGGTTGATACGAAAACTCGGTACGTCACTCTAACTTCCGACGGAACGACAACTAAAACTGAACAGATTTCTTTATTCTTGTAAGAGAGCTCTTGTTTATAGAGACGAAATACTGATCGTAGAAGACCTTCTGTTGCTTCAGCTTCTTTTTCAATCATCTTGGTATGTCTCCTCATTGTAGCATCCATGACGCTCTTCTGACGTTGGAGTCACAGATAGACAAGCCTTTGCCAATGCATATGTGAGTCCATCAAAGAAACTTATGCAATGGCTTTGACTGATTGTATGATAGGTAGCAGGTCTTAAAGAAGCCCTCGAGCTGAGTGGCAACCAGTACAATGTTCTTCTCTCAATGGCATCAGCAGGGTACGAACTCGCCCAAACTCCCAGTTCATAATCAACTGACAGCCTGGGCAGAATGCTGGTAGGTCAAATACCCAGCAGTATAATCATTCACAAGATCCGTCCCCGAATATGGATGTCTTCCATGGTCGTCGTATGGGCAGGCCTCACCATGGCCAGTGCAGCTTGCAAGACGTATGCCCAACTCTGCGCCGTTCGCTTCCTGATGGGTCTCGCGGAAGCTAGTACATATGCCGGTTCGATCTACATCATGGGTTCTTGGTAGTAAGTCTAAAACCTCCCTATTCAACTATCAAAGCTCACAATCTGATAGTAAATCCAATGAAATCGCCAAGCGAACTGCAATGTTCACTGTGGCCGGTCAAGTCGGCAAGATGTTCGCTGGAGCTATGATGGCTGCCATCCATGAGTCAATGGAAGGTCATGCTGGACTGGAAGGCTGGCAGTGGGTGTTTTTGATAGACGGCATCATCACTTTGCCTGTTGCTATTTTTGGCTTCTTCTTCTTTCCGGATGTACCTGAGTACACAGATGCTTCATATCTTAGTGATAAGGAGCGACAACTTGCGCTTGATCGATTACCGCCGAAGAAGGAAGATGGTCATGATATACAGGCGTGGAGTCTTGCAAAGAGGGTGATGGGACATCCGTTACTGTGAGTAATCTTCACTTGGTTACCTAGCCTCTTACTAATGAGGTGGACAGTTATGTCTGCTGTGTCTTCTCAGTTCTTGGATCAGCACTTCAGTCTTATGTCGTACAAGGACTCATGCTTCTTTACCTCAAGTTTCGCAAGGATATTGACGGTTTCACACAGTCTGAAGTCAACACCCTCCCTATCCCAACTCACGCCGTCGGTATTGTCGCCGAGCTTTCTGTCTCATTCTTCATGGATCGTTACAACAGGAGGATGTCCCTTGGCTTTCTGCTCTGCTTGATCCAAATCATCTGCAGTATCGTACTGCTAGTTCCAGGAATGTCAGTTGCAGGAAACCTCACAGTATTGTACCTCTCAGCTTCAGCATACGGCATCAATCCTCTGTTGTATGGCTGGTCAAGCAACATTTTAGCCAGGACAGCAGATGATGCGGCTCGAAGTGTGACATTGGCTTCAATGGCAGCAAGTGATGGACTTCTGTGGACATTCTGGGGCATCGTCATGTTCCCTGCTGATCATGCACCTTACTGGCGTAATGGGTACATTGGGATGCTATGTGTTAGTGCTGCAATGGTTGGCTGGCTATTTGTTGTTCGCTGGGTAAGTTTGTCCCCATTACTATTATGCATGGTCTGATAATATCTAGCTCGATGGTTATACCGCGGAAAAGTATCCTGCTGGTGATCATTCAAGTGCATCGTCTCTGGTGGTGACGGAGGTGAATTACTCTACAATGAATCAAGGGACTGCAGATGGGAAGACTGTATAAGAAACTTATGTCAAAGGATGGGTTCTTAGAGAGCTATGATAGTGCTATGTTGCTGGCCATGTTCCAGTGATCTCACATGCCATCCTGTTCATCGCGCACATCTATGTGCTGCAATGCCAATTCGATCGTCTAAATATCTCCAGACCAAGAGTTGGACTTCCATAGCCACTACTCGGCGATATTCACTTTTTTGCCTGTGAGACAGCATATCTCTCGACCAAAACTCGCGCGTCACACCCCATTTCCCACGTAAACTGAAGTTCCGTTCGAGGACCTCGAGGGTCAAGAAGCCCAACTCTTCCCAACTTAGGGCCAGCAGCATCGCCACGAGGCTTCTTAGCTTCGCTGTTGCGTCCATTGCAGTTAACCACAGGCTCTCCGGTCTTAACATCAATGATGGAAAGATTCTTCATTGCCTTATCGGGAGTACCGTCGATCTGAGCGATGGACTTGAGGCCTAAGAATCCACCAGAGACAAGGCTGGATTCCTCGTGGAGATAATAGAATGGGAGGCCAAGCTCTGCGTAGACTGCTGCTGAGGCGGGGGTCGGCGGGGGCGCCAGACCAGTGACGGCACTGAAGCTGGCGCTGTTCAGGATCTGGAGGTTGAAGGCAATCGTGATGGTCTTTCGAAATTGTCGCCCAGGGATTGCGACAATGCTTTGACGGATGGCACCACCAGCAGCAAGAGTCATTTCGGCCTTTTCAGTCTCAGGCTTGGGAGGAAGACTAGGACTAGGACCACCGCCACGCAGTTTGAGGACCAGGTGTAGAAGTGAACCCTGCTCAGATTCTTCGTTAGTAGGAAATTACATGACGGCTGAACTGGATGAAGGATCACAAACCTCGCCAAGACCATAGTCCATCAGGAGGCGACCATCTAGTACAGTTTTAGTAGCAGATTCTTTTTTTTTTGACAATCAGCCATGGGATGCATTTTGAATTACCCTCAAGTTGCTCTTTGCTAAAAATCAATCGCTCCTGGTCAACAGGAATGCCCTCTATCTCCTCAATAATCTGTTTGACATCGTAGACAAGATCATGGCTAGAGAGCTTCACACTGATGCTTTTTCCATTCAGTGTCGCGACGGTGATTGCGATACTCCGTTCCTTCTCTCCGGGAATGTCAACATCAAGTCGAGTAATCTCAAATTGGAGGCCAGCGGTAGACTCTTGGCCAGTCATCTGGGCTTCGACAGAATGGCCACTTCCAACAGGCATAGCAACAAACTGTCGGACCTTTCCTGGCTCAATGGCCACACCGTCAATCCATGGCTGACAGGGAGTGACGACGTAGTCTTGGATCGGTTTTCTTTTATGAAGAAGCTCCCGACGTCGAAGAGCTGACGCCGCATCTGGGACTTGCGATTCGCCCGAGATGGCGTTCACGTTACCAGTAAAGATCTTGATGGCGTATCGCTTCTCGGACTCAAAGTCAATCCACAAGGCCTCGCGCTCTATATTTGAAAGTCAGAGCCGATAGAATGATGTGATGGTATTTAGTACTCACGATACATCGGGATGAAGATGCCGCCTTTCTCAGCCATGCTGGCAGGAAGTTTGTCGGCATAGTCGTCGGTCTTGAACAGGGGAAATTCTCCAAGTGAAGGAGGGAGGGCGTTCAGGTTCTCATTATCGGGGACGCGGATGGTGCGCATGAACGAGATGGAGAGGTCGTCAATCTCGACGCAGCTCGTCACGCGAGTGCGCGGTTCCCATGGAGTGAGCTCCTCCAACATTGTCGCCGTGATCTTGACTGGGATGAGTAAATGAAGTCTGGATGTGGAGTGAGTTGGTGCAAGGATAAAGAGAAGAAGAGAACGAGAAATGTTGAGGCTTTTGTGCCTAGGCAGATATGGGGGAAACAAGAGAAGCAGTGGGCTTGTGTAACCTCCGCCACTGCAATCCACTGGCGAGATGCCAACTGATCAGTGACGCCTACAAGGACAAGCAACAAACAAAGTCTAGTTGACATTGACGGGAGCAGAGTCCTGATTGCTTGCAATCGAATCATTGATCATCATGGAGGAACTTTGTGAAGAGAATATCGTGTCCATATCATGTTTGTTCGCAGCCTAGAGTTTGACCTTGACGCCAGCAACCAGTCCAGTAGACAGGGCCTCAAGGAAACCACTGGATACTCCCCGTTTGCCAAACTAGTGACCTTCATCTATCGTGAGCTGTCTAGACGTATCATGGTAAAACAAGAGTGGTACAGCACAAGCTGCAGGAGCCAGATGTTTCGTGTTTTCCCATGACGTTTTGGCAGTTTCGCGACAGTGATTGATGTGTAATGATCATTACATTTAATCTTAACACTACCCTGATCTTTTGGAGCATGCTAAAATCATTAATTATCTGTGCAAGTATAATTCCGCTGTCATTACTCATGATGCACTGAAGATGCCCTCCCTAATCCCACAGAAATCTAGCAATGGCATACCTATCAAAACAAAGCTACCCGGAATGAGCATGCTTATAACCAGCACAGCATTCGTCACGGCACTGACTTCCATCAGAGGCATAACAAAGACTTATCCATACTGTGTGAGGGCTATCTTGGGAAATGGGATTTATCGCTATTGTCACACCTCTGTCGAGTTCATGCAGATAGATGCCTTGGCAATGACGACGGATGTTATGAGACAATGAGACTGACTCGCCGCGAATCGAACCTGAATCAAAATACAGTAACCATCTTGCATCGAATACACCGGCCGCGTGGCCTAATGGCTAAGGCGCTAGATTTCGGTCTCCATCTTCTGAACTCTCTAGAGATTCCAGGTTCGACTCCTGGCGTGGTCGACACAATATCTTCGGATCTTTTCTTTTGTAAATTTTTGCATTGGAGGTGGGTCTTTGGAGAACAGACTAAGCCGCCTTCTCCAACATTTCACAAAGATTTATTCATACAATTAAAGCTGTCTTTATTTAATTCGCGTTATATTTATCATAAGTACTTTTAATAATATTATACAGTGTGTGCCATTTAAATACTGCTCACAACTGGCATAGCAGTCTTGTCATCTCCATTCGAAGGCATAAGCTCATTCTCAATGCTGCTCGGCTTCTCGGGGATAGTCTTCTTGCGCAGACCAAAGCATGTCGTCAGTGGTGTAAACACGCCAAGGTTACCGTAGCGCTCCATGTAAGTCATGGAGCAGAAGCAGATAATGACAACGAGCCAATAAACGTTGTAAGAGACAACAGACCCAATAGTCGCTGAGTTCTGCCAGCCAAGAATGGCATTGAAGATACCCCAGCCACCGCCACCATTGAGCTCAGCGTTGCAGCAGTTGACGTGCCAGACACTCTTGTGGATATCGTATGAACCAGGGCCGGAGCCGACTTCTGCTGCATCACCGCCGATGATGTTGTTCCAGGCGTGGATTTCGAAGGCCCAGACGGCTTTGCTGAAGAGGCCGGCGGCGACGAGATACAAGAAACCGGTGGAGATGATGAGGAAGATCTGAAGCGATGTCGTGTTTCCTCCCCTGGTTAAGATTGTGAGTAAAAGCTCGGGGAACAGAGGTATGTACGTACCTGTAGATGATGTATCCAACAACGCAACCAGCAGCAAGACCGCAAATAACAGCCAAAGGAAACGACGAAGCTGGAAGTCCCAAACTGACACCTCCAATGTACACGACAGCCTCAAGACCCTCTCTCAGAACTGTGATGAAAGGCAAAATAAACATGACGTGCTTTTCCGACCAAAGCTTGAATCGACTCATGATACCAGAAGTCGCAATCGCATCTTTCTTATCCAGAGCCTGCATGAGCTTAACACGCCACTTCTCCTGAAGTTTATTAACTCTCAAAAGAGCAGCGCCCATGACTGAAATGATGATAGCTGCAATAAGACTGAAACTTCCCTCCCAGATGTCTTCTGTTTTGCTAAAGACGTCTTTGCCGAGGGAGTAGAATGCTCCGATCATGCCGGCGCCGATGCAGAGACAGATGGCGAGGCCGAGACCTACTCCAATCCATACCTGCGACTTTTTGTTAGATTGAGGGAGGATACTTTGGGGAGGGGGAGTACCTGTTTGAGAAGGCGTTTATAGGTTTCTTTATCGCCTTCGCCGCCGACACTCTGCTTTAAGAATGCTAGAAGGACGGAGACGATGATGCTTGTTTCGAGACATTCTCTGAAACAGATGAAGAAGACTTTTCGGATGAGGGTTAGACCGTTGAATTCATGACTGGTCATAATGTTTGGGCTAAATGGTTACATACTGGGAACAGCAAAGACGTTGACTGTCATGATGATATCAGCTCGATGGCCAGACCAGGCAATCAGATACAAGTTTGACAGTGAAGAGAAGAGTAATTCATGAGATCTTTGATATGAGGGGATATGCAATGGAACGAAACAATATATCGATGCGCCCAACTCGCTTTCACAAGACAGTGGATCCCCCGAATTGACTTCAACCCTACCACGCTAGCGCCTTCAAAGATCCCAGCCTTCAGTGCCGACTTTCCCGAGTCAGTGTCATCTGCCTGTAAAAAAGATGGATAAGATAACTTTTTAACACAACGCTAATCATTAAATCATCACTGGCGCTTCACCTGGGAGTGCCGACTTTCCGAGATCTTGTGTGTCTGACGCCATCTGATTTGACAAGATCGATAAGATAAATTAATCGCGCTCCCGATTATCCGATAGTTATCAATCTAGACTGTGCTATTGTCAAGTTCGATGGGCTGATCCTCGTATCTTATGCGTGCCGGTTATCCAGAGTTTGCTGCCAAAAAGTAAGGTTACTTGACTCAATTGCAGCTAGAGCTGGGAGAGGAATTGCCGCATTCTTTATCTGATCGGTTCCCTGCATGGCACTCAATGCAACGAGCTTGTCGCCAATTGATCCAGTTCATCTTCCTTCATCAGCGCCGCGAGCGTATGCAGTAACAAGACCGATGAACTAGTGACTGTCGCGATGTTTCCTTCACTCATCGTCTCATCACTGGCCGTACTCTTTGCTGTACCGACAGTCAGCGCAAAGGACGTGCATTTCGATTGGAATATCACATGGACGACTGCAAATCCCGATGGGTTACAAGCGCGTCCTGTAATCGGCATTAACAACCAATGGCCTCTCCCAGTCATCAACGTCACAAAAGGCGATAGAATCATCGCAAAGGTGACGAATCAATTGGGGAACCAATCAACTTCCATTCACTGGCATGGAATGTATCAGAATGGAACAAATTTCATGGATGGACCTGCTATGGTGACACAATGCAACATCCCCAATGGCGCTTCGATCACATACAACTTCACTGTAAGTCTGATTCATAAGTAGTGAAAGGAATAAGACTGAATTGTGACAGGCTGACCAAGTCGGGACTTATTGGTATCATTCTCACACAAGATCTCAATACCCCGATGGTCTACGCCAAGCCCTCATCATCCAAGATCCCAAGAATCCATATGAAGGTAAATACGATGAAGAGCACGTAATCATACTCTCAGATTGGTATCACGACGAAATGCCTGTTCTCATGAAACAATTCATCTCCTACAAGAACCCCACTGGTGCTGAGCCTGTTCCAAATTCAGCGCTCATGAACGACACGCAGAACATGACTCTTCCCGTTGAGCCTGGCAAAACCTATCTTCTTCGCTTGGTGAATGTCGGTGCCTTTGCGTCGCAGTACTTCTGGATTGAAGGACATACTATGAAGATCGTTGAAGTCGATGGCGTCTGGACGAAGCCTGCTGAGACAGACATGATTTATATTGCTAGCGCGCAGCGGTATGCTGTTTTGGTTACGATGAAGAATGAGACTGGGGCGAATTACGCGATGATGTCTAGTATGGATACGGTACGTGAACCTTTCTAGCAATGTCTTGTTACACAAACTAATCTTCATTGATAGAGTCTGTTCGATTCGATTCCTGATGGTCTGAACTGGAATGTCACTGGCTGGCTTGAGTACGATTCCGACAAGAAGCTTCCCCAAGCTGCTGTCTTGAATGACTTTGAGCCCTATAATGACTTCAAACTTGTGCCCATAGATGGCGAGAAGTTATTAGAAAAGGCCGATTATACCATCAGCTTGGATCTCACGATGAATAACCTTGGTGACGGCGCGAACTAGTAAGCACCCCTGCATACCTTTGTCCTCTAGTCCATTTATACTGACAATCTTCAGTGCCTTCTTCAACGATATTTCCTACGTGTCCCCCAAAGTTCCAACATTATACACCGTGCTATCAGCAGGCGAAAACGCAACTAACCCAACCGTTTATGGAACCGACACAAATTCCTTCGTCCTCAAACACGGCGAGATCGTGGAAATCATTCTTAATAATGATGACTCTGGCAGACATCCTTTCCATCTTCACGGTCAAAACTTCCAAGTTGTTCACCGCAGTGAAGAAAACGCAGGCCACTACAACGCATCGTGGACGAACATCACGTACCCATCTGTCCCAATGCGAAGAGATACGCTACTAGTGTATCCACAAGGAAACTTCGTCATTCGCTTCCCAGCTACTAATCCTGGTAGGTCAACCCCATAGATGCAATAAGCAAGGACTAACAGTTATAGGTGTCTGGCTTTTCCATTGTCATATCGAATGGCATATGGACACTGGTCTGATTGCAACGATGATCTCGTCACCGCTTGAGATCCAGAAGACTTTGACGATTCCACAGGAGTTTAAGAAGATTTGTGCGGATCAGGGGATTTCGACTGTTGGTAATGCAGCTGGTAACACTGAAGACTATCTGGATTTGACCGGGCAGAATTTGATGGTGCCTCCTCTTCCAGCTGGATTTACTACAAAAGGCTACGTCGCTATGGTGTTCAGTTGTGTGGCGGGCGTTCTGGGTCTAGTCTCGATTACTTTGTAAGTGCTCCCCTTTCCTATCAGTGAGAATAATGCTAATGATTCTTCTTAGGTATGGCTCCGCACCCATTGCAGCCAAGTAAAGAGAAAAGTATACATGTATCATATAGAAAATGGAATGAAATAATATTAGAGACTTGTTCAAAAACATATCTTTTTGGAAACATGCTATGTGCTTGAGCCGCCTACTCGCAGTTGAATCTTACTGAATGGCGAGCCTACCAATACGAGACAGAGTAGCATCATTAAAATACTAGATATGATGCGACCAAGCACAAGACTCAGAATCATGAGAAGATTGTAAAGTTAAAATGTCAATACAGAGCTAATACATAAGAAATAATTATGAGCGAACTGATATCCCTAATACAATCCTATTACACCTTACCATCTTCCCCATCGTAACCATCCAAACGTCAGAACGGTGAACAAAGACCCATAAAATTGTCTGATAGCCCATGCTGGCGCCAACAAGGGATCATTCCTCGCAATAGGTTGAACTGGTGGCTTGAATGTCGGCTCCAGCTCCTGGCTTCATTTAGCGTCGCGAAGCACATCGATCTTCTTGTTGATCTTGTCGATCTTGGCCCCGCTATCGTAGCACTTGTCCTGTAGCTGATTCACGATGTCATCCCACTCTTCGATCTTGCGCTTCAGGCTTGTCACCTTCTTCTTGTTGGCCTCATTCTCGCGATCTCTGTCGTGCCACTTCTCATTGGCCCCGTTCAGTTTCTTCTCAGTAGCTGCGAGCTTGTCGGCGGTCTGGCTCAGCGCCTTCTGGGCAGTCGTGAGCTTGTCGGTGGTTTGGTTGAGGAGATTGGTCTTGGTCTGCAGGGATGCCTTCTTCTCGTCCAGCTCAGCCTTGGTGTCCTTCAAGCTCTTGCTGGTCTTGCCGAGCTCATCCTTGGTCTTGTCGTGCTCTTTCTTAGCGTTGGCGAGTTGGGATTGGAGAATCTCGTTTGCCTTGAGTGCTTTCTTCCAGTCATCATCAAGGCAAGAGTTGACCTTGATGAGACGAGCATTCTCATCCTTCTGCACCCTGAGAACATTCTCGAGCTCGAGCTGTGCGGCACTGAGGGCAATCACCTGTCCATGGAGACCTGCGATCATCTCAAGGAGATCATCTCTCTCAATGTGAGCCTGTGTCAACTGGTCCTGGAGGTCCGTGTTCTGGCTGTAAAGGCTGTTGAGATCTTCCTGTAGCTTCTTCATGATCGTGTGGTCAATTTCACCGTGCTTCTGGAGTCCCTTGATGGTGTCATCGAGCTCCTTGACCTTGTTCTGGTAAGCCTCGTTAGCGTTGGCGAGCTTCTTCTGAAGGTCATCAATCTTGGTGTTGGCCTGGTTGCGCTCATCGGTGAGCTTGACGATCTGATTCTCCAGGTTTTGCTTGTCCTTCTTGAGAGACTGCACAAGAACGGTCTGTTTATGAAAGTCCTCATCCAGAGCAGCGAATTTCTATGTGCCGTTAGTAAGAAACTATCAATTTGCAGAATGCGATACATACGTTCTGGGCCTGGGCAGTGAGATAGCCGGCCTGCTCGATAAAGGCAACACCATGTGTCAAGGTCTCCATAATTGTCTGGGGGAAGGGCATGGCGTGGAGGACTCGAGGAAGTGTTTGCACAGGCTGAGGGAGGCGGAACTCAGTCTCCTTCTTTGTGGGAGGGACGAGGTCTTCCGAGTCGAATGAGCTGCAACCGTTGTTAGTATCATTAGCACCAGCAAAGATCGACTTCGGCACTTACTGCTTCTTAGGCTCAACCTTAGCGACAAGGTTCAACTCGCCAATCTTGGCCTGTTTTCCATCTGCCTTGACCTCAATAGCAAGCTTCTGGGTCTCCTTGTTCCATGCACAAGTGATGTCGAAGAAGTTGTTGAAGCAAAACTTGTCGAACTTGTCATCAGACCCAATGACCTTCATGTTAGTACCCTTGAAGGCCGATGTCTTGGCATTGCCAGAGCCATCCTTAGTCCACTGCCATGAAGACACAATAGGCTTCCCATCCTCATAATCCTCAGGGAGGACAAAGATGGCCTGTTCGTTGACAGCATTTTCGCGCCAGTTGATGCTACCAGCCCAGATGCGAAGTGCAGCATTAGGGTTGATCTCACCCTGGGGTTGCCAGTGGCGCTCAAGTGCAGTGCTGGCCTTTCCGCCAGAGGGACTGGTCATGTCGACCTTGATCTTGCTGTAGTTCTGCTCAGTGGTGATGGCATAGTTGTACCATGCTCCTGACAGAGTAAAGCTGACATCTGTGGACTTGGGAAGCTGCTTCAGATCTTGGACGAGGATGGTTTGGAAGAACTTGGCCTTCTCGACGCCAGTGGCATCCTTTGTCCATTGGGTGTAGACGTAGACGGGATCATTGGCGCGGACGACACCTTTGGGGAAGATGATGGTGAAGGTCTCGTCAACGGCGTAGTGGTACCAGTTGAGCTTTCCTTGGTAGATGAACATGATGGGCGATAGAGTGAAGTATGGGATGAAAAGAGACGATATGGAATCAAAGAGAAGAGATGGACGAGGTTGCTAGTGAAGAGAAGAAGTTGATGTTGATGAGGAAAAAAATCTGTAGGCGATCAGCGCAGCTTTATAACCTTCGACTATAGCTGCGTGAATCTGTCTTCACCACGAACTAGTAGGTGTCCCCTCAGCTCTGGCTGCAGAAAGTATTGAACGCAACTAGCCCAAGTACTGATCACATCCCCTCCAGCCTTCCGCGTGGCATTCCGCATGGCGCTTGTGAAACCGTAAAACAACCGTGTGGCAAGCTGAACTCCCTCGACCATTCCCCATCCCAAGCCAAATCACATTCCCAACACCACGCAAAACTCTCGTGGCTAGCTGTGCGGCTTGAGACATTGATCCCCAGCACCTTCAGCCCTCGCTAACAATTCCCAAACGCTCTCTCAAGGCTGAGACAGGCGCTGCTTAGACCAAGCTGAGACAAGACGCTGTAGAGGGAGCCCAATGATAAGGGTTCAATAGCGCGCGCCACGTGCAGGTCCAGCTCGCCACGGGCCGCGATAAGCGGCTAGAACGGTTGGGCCCAGACCTCGCCAATCACACAGACTATCTACCAATAAATTGATCACAGCGCAGGACTAGCGATAGTTTGCGGGAATGTTGCCATTTTAGAGCTGGGGCTTAGACAGGCCGGGCTAGAACGCTGCGGCGGATGTGCGCGGGGAAGACAGATTAGGGATGGAGCATGCCAATTGGGGTTTCAGAGGCCAGCTGAGCAGCAGCGCTAGATTGGAAAAGTTTGGAGGACGCGAATTGCGAGACTGGAAAGAAGAACTTGAAAGAATTGAACTCTCTGGAAGTGATCACGTGTACGGAGTAGAATTGTGCGATGTTGGAGGAAAACCTTGAAAATACCGGGTGCCCTACGGATAGCTTCACTTCAATCACCATGGTCGGCTCAACGAAACAAATAAAAGCCACACGAGAATGCCAACTGCTCACAGAAATTTTTATGATTGAACTGCTGTGGGTAACTCAGGGACTTGTATGGTTAACTGTTTGCATTTTCCCACGAGGATAACGACCCAGCATTCCCAATTGCTTCAACCTCTCTCCGCATTACCGCAATCTCTTCAATCTCGATATCTCCATGCCTGAGGTGGTTTCGTCTTTGCGTTCATCTCCTTCTTCATCTTCCTTCTAGATGCGATGGAGCTCTCACTAGTGTTCGCCTCAAAGATCAGGCAAAAATCATTTGAGGCTCCTTCTTCGTTCGTTCTTGGGCATTTTTCTCCGGCTGGCTGAGTGCCTTCTTGTTTCGATGCACGGGCCGAAAGCTCCGAGTTATTCGTGTCACCCCGCTGCGGGTATCGTTCGATCGATGAGGCTGAAGAGAGGTACATGCCGTCCAAAGGACTGCTTGTTGCCTGGGGAAGTAGTGTTGCCTTGCCCCGATGTTACTCGTGTCTAGTTCTTGTGCTTGCTTTTTAGCGAGAAACGGGGGGTTCTCATCGTGATTTAGGGATATCGCTTGTGTCAGGGCTGTATCTCTTCCTTTCTTTTCGTCTTCAAATCGTAGTGCTGTGGGCTCACGCATCCAGGGCGCCGGTGCAGGTGATTGCTGTAGGTTTTCTTCCTTCCCTGTAAAGATAACCTTCCCGCAATCCTGAATTGGGCCTTGTCTTGCCAAGAGGCTACGCACGTCTCTCGTCGTTGTGCCTTCCCCGGTGCGCAGTCTCGAGCTTGTGCCAATAGGTCAGGAGCTAAACTCTGCGTTGAGATTTGATGTAGAAGATCTCATTCTGATGCTCGTTTGTATGCGTTGTTTCTGCGACAAGGTTAAATGAGGTACTGACCCTCAACACAGTCATCTTTTTCTCATTATCATGTATTGGGTCTGGACTTGAGGATCATGACCCGCTGTCTTCATGAGCAATTTTCAAGGTGCTCGCGCATAAGCGTGTTTCGATGTAAGAGGTTTTTTCCTCCCTGAAGAGGCTAGGTGACCAGGTCGTTCGATCTTGATGGTGTCATCTGTCGATCTCGGTGTTCGGAAACTTTCTCGCCTTCTTCTTTTCGTTTCTCCTCTTCATGCAGTAGTTGTTCCCGTCTTGGTCAACTTCTTTTCTTCTCTTCATGGGTAAAGTGGAGGTACTCTCTTCACGCCGTCCTGTAGGTTGCCGACCTCAAGGTATCGCCAAGTGCTGCGTTCTGGGACAACTTGTTGCAGTAGGCTGGTAAGTCCGCGGTATAGTTTTTTAAATTTCGTATCACTGCTTACAGTTTTAGCATCAAATTAATCTTGCTTTTCTCTATGCCTCTCCCGGTTCTAGCTGCCGGAGTCTCGAAGAAGCCGTCTTTTTGACCGATGTCAAGGCGCTCGCGGATGAGTGCGTCTCGCTGTCAAAGGTTCCTTCCTTCCTGAAGTGGGTAGGCAAGCAGGTCGTTCGATTGGCGCCACCTGTCGATGTTAGTCTTCAAAAACCTGCTCACTTTCCAAATTGGATCCTGCACCTGCCTCTCTGCACCTCATGCCTCTGAAGTTGCTCCGGCGTCGGGTAGGAGCGGGAGTGCTCGTAGATGGGTATAAAAGGCCGTCTCCCCCATCTTCATCTTCTTCTTCTTTTCTTTTCTTCAGAGATGTGAAGCGTCTATCGACCTTCACGCCGTCTTGTGCATGACCATCAAGGTGTCGCCAAGCGCTGCGCTCTGGGACAACTTGCGCTAACTCCCCAGTGTCGCAGTAGGCTGGTAAGTCCACGGCACAATTTTTGATTTACTCTCACTGCTTGCAGTTTTGTTTACTCTCGCTGTTTCTCTGACCAGAGGGGTGTCAGTTGATTCGGTGTGAATCCTTTTTTTTTTATTGCATTCACCGGGCTTGCTGGTGGTGTGAAGAAGAAAACTTTGCCTTGTGATGTGAATGATGTGTGATGTGTCAGTGCCGAATCAAGTCTGCTGAGGATGGAACTTTGATGGTTGAAGGTAGGCTGAACTGTGTGTAAAGGGTGGAAAAGGAATGTAATGAAATGAATGAATGAATGAATGAATGAATGTAGGATAGAAAACTTAAACAAATACAAGAACCGGGAAATGTGCGAGGCAAACACGTCATTAGGAATACAGATGAAGAACTGGAGAGGCGAGGGACGGGAGAGCTGCTGTACTTATAGGCAAAAACGAGAAACAAGCTTTCGTGGGAAGACGGCAAATGGCCTCTCAGTCAGACTTTGACTTTACGTTTGTCGGTGACTCATTGGAGGCATCCAATGACACTTTGCTTACAGAAGTTTGTCTAATCATTGGAGCGCCAGCAGAACATACGTCGTGTTCCCGAAGAGAAATTATCGTTCATATCCTTGTCCTTATCGCTCACGGAGCTTCTAGCCAGGACAAGCGCGGACGTCGACCGGTCTCGAAGCAATTGATCACGATCGAAGCCCAAAGAATCACGAACCGAGAATGACGGGAGTCATATTTTACGCTTCAGATTCTACAGTAGAATATAGAGGAGTCGATGGTCAGTATCAGGAGAAGGAGATCCATGGCCTCGAGCGTGGAATCCTTTTTCCATCCAAGTCCCCAATTGACAGCTCTCTGGCAGCATCCACAATCACCACAACACCATCAACGTAGCGCCGCCGCCCCTCGTCAAAAACCCAGCAGTGCAATGTACGGAGATTCTGCACAGCAACGCAATACAAAACCACCGCTTCGACCTCCCCCGCACTGTTCGACGCCAGTCTCAAACCCGCTGCAGGCCGACAGGCTACCCGCGAGCAAGTATCCTTTCACCAAGAAGTTTGTCGACGGATCCGGAAAGATAGAGAACCGAATTAAGGCAACTTACAAAGTTTGAACTCGGTGCTTAATGAGATTCCACCGTGAGGGACGTTTCTCAAATTATCTGGTGGTTGAGAATAGAGATCGTTCCAATTCTTGGGCTCTTTCCAGAAACTGATATCTATCTCCAAGGCTAAGTCAACGCCACACACTAAAGAAGGCCGCACATCGCGAGGACAGCAACGTTCGAACCATGTTCTGCATTCACATCGCCGATGTACCCAAGCTTCCCGTCTCTAACAGAAGCGAATGCGACAGCGCTTTCCACAGCTCCTTTGTTGGAGACGAGACATTAGATTCTTCATCTGTCACATACCAGGCGTCTTCAAATGCGAAGTTGTTCACGAATAGAGCCTTTGTGCTGTATTCTGGAACCATCTTTGCAGCCAAACCACGGTCCACCGCTGCGTCATTCAGCACAAACGTCTCGCCTCGCCTGTGTATGAGGCGCAACACCACCCTAAGCCGGCTTGCGCGAAGAATGGCTTGATGTTCAAGGGTAGGACAAAGCTGGAGAAGCTACCCATGACTACCGCCGTCCCACCTCTGCGGACATATCGAAGAACGGCGTGCCAAACATGGTTGTTTTGTTCCTCGGCCAATCCTTCATCGGTTATGAGGATAGCTGCCGGGGTTGGTTCTCTCGAAACCCAGCGCTTTGCTGGCTCTGCGTCCTCGGCCCTCAAAACGTCGGCTTTTGGCACAATTTCGGCCATGAGTGGTTCGAAGATCTCATCTATATATGGCTTACGATTGAGTGAGATAGCGACAATCCACGGTTTCTTTGCTGTGTTTGCCATTGTGAAGAAGTCCATGCAACAAGCTGTAGTGAGTCTCGCGTGTGGTGGTCTAAACAAGATGCAAATGAAAGTAGTCAAAACTCGAAAAGTTCGTTATGCCTCGTGGGTAACCCACGATGTTTTAGCTACAAAAGGCAATTTGAAGCGAGGTTATCAGGAGCGGGCTAAAGTTATTACGAACTAGAACTGTATGTCTGCTAAACCTCCTAGCTAGAACCTAAAACCAGACCCTGAATCCCACGGGCCAGGCACCGACAATATACTCAGTGTCTGTATGCTTGCGTCATCCCTCTCGGCAAACTTCAACTTTTATTACTATTGCAGCTTGTCGGAGGTACTCCCGCCTAATATTGTCTCTGCTATCTTCCACTGCCTAGGCTCGGCGACGACCCGAGGAACGTCTTAACCAATGAGAGGAGTCCCGAAATGCTGGGCCTTACACTACGCCCTTACCTCGAACAAGCCTAAGAATTTTATTGGCGAGGGTACAATAAAAGGAACAGCATACCACTAGACGGTCTAAAGTGCAGATCATAACTATCGACAAATAATAGTTATGTCACTAACTAGTCAAATCGCGATTGTCACTGCGAGAGCCCGGGGAATTGGTAGAGGCATCGCCCTGACCTTAGCGAGACAAGGCGCAAAGGTCCATCTCAATCCATTACACTCATAACAAAAAGCAGCCCCCTAATCGAGTTTTATAAGTCGCTTTCACCTATGTATTGGCGTCATCAAAAGCACATGCAGAAGCTCTGGTGCGCGAGATCGAATCACCAACGTGTCTCTCCTCGTCAGCAGCTGTTATGTCCTCTACTCTGGCCGCCTTCAACGTTTCCCACCTCGATAACCTCGTCAACAACGCGGGACTCGGGTCTGCAGGCACTCGCATTGAAAAAATTACCAGTGACGAGTTCGACAAGATAATGGCCGTAAATGTTCGTGCAGTCATCATTATGACCCAAGCGTTTATGCCCTATGCCCGCCAAGGCGGACGTATTAACTTGTCCTCTATCTTAGCACGAGGCGGTTACGCTACCCAGTCTGTATATTCGGCCGCTGCAACAGAGGCCTGATCGATCCATCTCAAATTAGTACGCATGCCCCAGCACTCCGTTGGCCTTTCTTTGAGAAGACCTAAATTGCGTTTCTGTTGGTGCCAATAGCGGCAGTATTGTGATAGCTATATATCTCAGGCTACCCTAAATATTGCACATGTAAGGCGTGGTTGAGAGCTTAAATTAGCTCCACTTACACTAAACCTGGCTAATTGACTCTCTGCCCTGGGCTTAGTCTGGTGACCAAAAGGAATTATTGAATCGTGGCGCTCGATAGAACATGAAATATTTACCAATGCTCCATTCGAATCACCGAACCTGTTATTACATAAAGGGGCATCCGTCCTGAATCTTCTTCTCTTCCTTATTGTTTCGGTTGTACTCACTTTAGTCATTCTTTATCTGCGATAATGCGATCTCCGATTTTCTTGCGTCTAGCCTTTGGCCTGCTGACTGTCGGTTGCGCGATTGCAAGCCCGTGCAAGCCGAGTAAGTGAAATCCATAATTATTCACGTAGTTTCCTGACGTTGTGGTTAGCCTCAGGCGCGACTACATCTGCAGGCTCTTCAACCATATCTACCGAGACTTCATCCGTAACATCAGTTGCATCTTCCACTGCAGTTGAATCAGCAACAACAACTTCTGTTCTGTACGAGCCGTTTTCTGAGACTTATCCATCTTCGTCCATCAAGGTGTCTTCTTCCGTCGCATCTCAGATATCGGTGACTACTGCAGAATCGAGTACAATCGAATCGACCACAGCAGAGCCCACCACAATCGAGTCCACCACCACTGCGGCTGCCTCAACGACTGAGACTAACCCTGAGCCAACTTTCAGTCTATTTGCGACTGGCCAAAGCCCCGTAGAAGGAGATGGCCTTCACACCTACGACAATGACGGTTCTGTGGCCGTGTTCGACCCCAACCCCATCTTTGGCGATGCTTCTGTACGACCCTACACCATCGACTCACAAGGAAGACTTGTCAACGACCAGGGCTTTTTCCTTTGTGGATTTTACATTGCTACCAACGTCAATCTCGACTCGCCCGCATCGGTTGGGACCTGCACGGGTTCTGGGCCGAAAAAGGCTTTTCTAAACTGCCAACTTTCTGCAGACCTCACAATCCAATGTTCGGTCCCCGGTCGGTCTTGCGTGTCGAACCCGATCGGTGAGCCTTTGTGTGAAGAGACTAATGAATCATGGGGCGTTTGGTCTATTGCCACTGTAGTTGTGGGTCATGGTCTGCATATTGGACCGAGCGACACTCCTGCTTCTTTTGATCGGACTGGATTGCGCGTTGAGGAGGCGTAAAAAGCGCAAGGAATATGGGCAGTGTATGGTTGCTAGCTTGAAGGGCGCCATTCTAGGACAGGTCATGGATGGTAACAGAGGGGATTTAATAGGGAGGATTACTGTATTATAATTACGACCTTCTTTTTTCTGTTGTAGCAGGTACTCTGCGATTAAAAAATTAAGCCTGTCAAAGATTAGCTATACTATTTACACTCCAGTATGCCACTTTTAGCCTCCCCTGAACATTTCCTATCTTTCTCAGTTGTCAGCGGGGCTGTAAGTGCTTGGTTGGCCTGAGATCATCAGACCACTGACCATGAACTTACCCCGCCCTCTCAACCTTTAACAAGTACACTGAAACTTGCCAAATCTACCAAGTTCAAACCAGCAAACCCACCAAGATGACAACTGTTACCCGTTTCAGACTCGTCTTCAACGTGCCCACATTGTCACTGGCTCAATGTAAAGAGGCCATTTTCGCTGCTGGGGCTGGTCGCTACCCCGGCCCGGGTAACTATACGGAGTGTTGTTGGACTGTTATTGGGACTGGGCAGTTCCGCCCTGGCGATGCAGCCAAGCCGCATCTTGGCGAAGTCGGTAAGCTTGAGCAGGTTGAAGAGGCAAGGGTCGAAACCATTTGTGTGGGTGAAGACGTTGCCAGGAACGCTGTGAAAGCCCTGAAAAGGTACGTGATTTCTAAGCTAACTCTTAATGTTGCTAATGGCTTCTCAGCGCCCATCCTTATGAGGAACCTTCCTACTCTGTGTATCGACTAGAGGACTTCTGAGATGAAGCAAGACGATACGGCGTGTCGACAGAATGGAGGTCATTAAAGACAAGGCAACAGAATTCACTCAAAACACGGCTGTTCGCAGCGTAATAAATATCTACCACAGGCGGATGGAGAAGAAACAAGACCCAATATGAATAGCCTTTATAGCAATTTGGTTGATTGCAGGTTCAACTATCGACCCTTTCTACAATGTGCGTCAGCTGACATGCCGAATCGAGCAACTAGGATGTCGTTCAATGTCAGCACGGCTTATCATACCCGAAGATTGTCTCTCGGCTTTCTGTTCTTCTATGATTGTTCGAAATTCAAGAATATGCCTCGTAAAACTATTTCTAACGTTGTGATTGCTGGCGCAAGTTTGTCTCCTCATCTACAAAGCCCATGCTGACCTCTACAGGGCACCGGGCGTCTCGGTCCACCGACCATCAAACACCTCCTCAAAAACAGCTTCAAAGTCAGCGTGCTGACCCGCAATCCATCTCTCACAAAACTCCCACCAGAAGTTGATGTCATTGGAGCAGATTACACATCAGCCGAGGCTCTAACTTCAAGCCTCGTAGGTCGCGGGTTCCATGCCATTGTCATTATCCTCAACCGCCTTGCCTACGATGCCTCGGTAGTTACGATGCAAGCGGCCGTTAACGCTGGTATTTATCGAGCTATTCCATCATTTTTTGGTGTCTCGCTTGATAATCCAGAGATAGCAAACATGCCGTTCATGAAGACGAAGCTACCCGTTCTGAACGATGTCTTGACAAAGGCGGAGAAGGGCGAGATTACATACACAGGTATCAATACCGGTATGTTCCTCGACTGGGTGCTTGATGAAGACATATTTGTTGGTTTATCGGGCAAGGCACCGACTCGCGTTGCGGACGGTGGAGACATCCCCATGTCCGCTACTGCTCTTGATGACATTGGCAAGGCTATTTCCGCTGTTCTCATGAAGCCTGACGAGACCGTCAATAAGTTGTACTATATACATACTGTGGTTATGACACAGAATCAAGTTTTGGGATATGCCCGTGAGGCTGCTCCAGGCGCGGAATTTGCTGTTGAACAAGTTGATACCAAGGTACTCGTCGAAGCTGCGTGGAAGCGATATAATGAAGGAATACGAGACCGAGTTTCGGTGAGGGACTTTGTCATGAGGGCGAGTTATGGTATGGGAAATGGATTCTTTCCAAAGACTGATAACGAATTTCTAGGCATTAGACAGTGGAGCGATGAGGAACTGAAGGAAGAGATATTCAAGCGCGTGAGGGCCAATCCGCCTGGTGGTGTCACGACTCCGGAAGATTAATTATGTCAGGCTCATATCCTTAACTGCACTTTATAAATTCCCCTTTCCCAGTGGTCGGTCAACCAATCTAGTCTTTTTCTGTGTCTTCCAGGTCATATAGTTGCTCGAAGAGTCTCATGCCACGCTCCCCTGACGCCTCGCTTAGTTTAGATAGCCGTTTCCTCAGCTTCGAATATCGGTCCACCTCTACGGGTTCCTCGTAAATTACACCCTCAACTGATACGGGAGATAGTAAGTCTGCAAAGGGATCCTGAAATGATGGCTTCTCCCGGTGTAGCTTACGTTTGCGGAACGAGAGTAACAACAACGCCAGATCATCCTGATCGAAACCTGGGAAACATTCCTTTGCAATATGTAGTGCACACTGCACGTCCGCTTTTGTTGTTTTCTTCGTGAATTGCCACCGCCATCGAAGTGTCTTGACATACTCTGTCCACTGAGTTCTCACGTCGGCCTCACCGCCCCCACGTTCCACAACATTGATATTGAACTCTGGATATAAATCCCATAGTCCAGCATTTTTCAGCCCTCGCAAGGACAAGGTACAAGAGCGCTTCTCAATGTGAAGGACGCCCTGAGAAAGGTACTCTCCGTTATCATAGTCGCTCCTGTTGAATCGAAAATCACGAAAGCCGTTCTCTTGATCCGAAAGTTCTGCATCCTTGAAGGAGTTGAGTAACCACTTGTCCCTTACAAACTGCCCCCGTGGTAAGTTTGATGTATCCACAGCACAGATACAAATATCGTTCGGGCGACTAAACCACGGGTTGCAAAATCTCCAATTTGCATACTGGATCACAAACATGAGAGAACTGCTCCAGGAAACAAGGTTGTTCTCCCAAGTACTAGAAAGTCCCTCGTCCAAATGATGATGCAACATTTCCGAAGCCTCTTGACGGTCCATCGACAATATGTCCAGCTTATGACGACTCGCTTCACCGCGCAGACTAAGTACGGAGGCAATGATCTTGTCTGTGTTGAGTCCCGTACTATGTTTATCGTATGTTCGGAAGACGTATGGTGCCATGTGCTCGGGGAGTTTGTTGTCTGATTCTCTGAATATGAAGTTCACCTTAGGTTGAAATAGTGTCGGGTCACTGGAACACTTGCAGAGTGAACACACCCAAAGGTTTACCCAATTTTTCTCTTTGTCTTCCCTCTCTTGCACCTTTCTGCCAGCAAGGTAGTGGGCGGGATTGAGCTCCCCAGAAGGAATCGTAGCCTGACGATAGCATTCCACAGCAATATTCCATAGGATATCCCCACTCCCTGATGTCTCGATGACTCTCTGTGTGACAATTTCTATCGGTTTCATAAAGTGTTCAAGGAGGTCATCTACGGCGAGAGACGTTCGAGCGTCCAAGCAGATGACTTGTCTGACAAGAGCTGGGATTGCAGAGTCGATAAGCAGTCGTGCAAATCGAGCAAGCTGGAGGCCTCTGGTCTGTACGATGCAGATGGACTCGGCATCTCCTTTGTTTAGTGCATCATCAGCGCAAAGCAATCGAAGGGCGGTGTCTGCCTTTTCTGACAAAGCAACAGCTGTTTCGTCGAAACTATGCAAGGCTTCCTTGAGGGACTTGCGCGGTTGTCTTCTGTTTTTGCCCATGATGTTCAGTGCATCAATACCGTTGGCAATATATCTAATCTCAGCCGTAGCCATTTTCTCGTGGTCGTTCATCATCTGGCCAGTTGGTCAATCCAGAAGTTATATGATTAATGAGGTTTGAGCAGGGGACGTTATGTCTTAGTGCGGGGTCTTGAATACGACGTCCGTTATGCAAGAGGCGTAGATGGAAAGGAGCCAATTAACAGACCACTTTCAAGCCATCGATACTGTCTGATGGAGCTTTATCGCATCTGATTCGCTACCTATCGATGCCCAACTAATAATTCGCGTGAAAGAGAAAAATCATAACTAATAGTTAAGCCCACATTCCTTTCGTCTGAAACATATGCCCTTGTACCACTCATATCGCGAAGATATTCCGAAGCAAATGCATATTTTGCAAATGGGCTTCTTGTTTAACCTCCTCTGACGTGAACGGCCCTAGCCTTTCTTCAAACACATACTCTGTATCTTCCACAAGCCTTAGCAGCCCCTGGTAACGACAGACTTCATCAGGGTCAGAAATTAGTCTCATGAAGAATTCTCACGAGTACCCTGAGTTATCGCGTCAGAGTCTTGGGCATTGGATAGTCAGGGACAGTATTACTTACAGATACGGGATACAGAGCGATTCCGAAACGCCAAAAGTAGCAACACGGCATCCCACGTATCAAGCCCCTTCATGGGGCCTTTTACAATTTCGCAGGCCAGGCTGACATCTTCACTATACGTCTGACATTTGTCACTCCCGCCGGTTCGAAACTCTAGCACTCGATTCGTCCAGGTGGTCGTAGAAGACTGATCTGCAAACTCCGGATATAACTCATACAGACCAGATTCAACAAGGTCCTCTAGAGAGGAGACGCAGGATCGACCAGCGTGATTGATGGTTTCTTGAGAAATGTACTCCCCGTTGTCGAACTCTCGATTTTTGAGACGAAACCATTCAGACTTCGGGTGGGCGTAACTCAGGAGTAACAACACGTCTCTTGCAAACTGCCCACGAGGGAACTTTCTCGTATCCACGGCGCAGATACGAACATCGGAAGTAGGAGTGTGGCCGACATGAGACCTCCATATCGTGTACTGAATGGCGTCCATCAAAGAGCTAGTCCACGAAACAAGGTTATTCCGTAATGCACCCTTCCGGAAGCTACTACTGCCAAAGCAGTTCTTTCTCTCTAGGTGATTGTATAGCATGTCTGAAGCTGTGGTATCATCCAATTAAAGAAGGTCGACCTCTGACTCTGGGCCTCCATAAGAGAGGAAGCTATGATCCGAGCCGAAGACAGTCTCCGAGTTGAGCCCCGAGCTTTTTGAGTCGTAGACCCAAAATAGATACCGTGGAACACTTTTGAAAGGGAGCCAATTTCCGGCCGAGGATAAAAGGGACTGGGGATAGAACAGTGTTGGACCCAAATGGCACTTGTTCAACGCTCGGATCCAGAACTCGCTCCATTGGTTTCTTATTTCAGCCTTCCACTCTTCATCGAATTCGCCCCTCTGTTCACCTGTGAGATTTTGGTTTGGCCCTCTGATACGGCTGGCCATATTACTGAGCTCCAAGCCTTTTGAGCCGTGAGTCGAGGAAAGGTCATCGCTGGTAAGTTCAAAATACTGTTCAGGATACAGCGAACCTGAAGGATCCCTAGCTTGATTGTAGCATTTCTCGGCAATTCTCCATTCGCATTCGAGGCGGCCATCGATCTTATCAATCGTCTTGAGCACGATATCGTCAATTTCAGCTCTGAAGTGCTTCAGAAGCCCATCGACGTGGCGCCCTCGAAAACCAGTGCGCGAAGTGATGATCTCAAGCTGTGATCGATCACTGGCGCCAGCAATGTTCTGGATTGATTTCGTGATACGGATGACGCTTGTGCGTATCTTGAACAGTTCTTCTTCGCTAGCTTTGTAGATGGCGAAGGGGTCGTTTAAGAGAGCCACGAGTCGGGCCTCACCAAGCTGCGCGGATGCGACAGCTTGATTGAAGTCGCTGATGGCGTCTTGAACCTCTGACAGGAGGTTGACTAGGCTGTTATCGACGATACGCAGGGTGTTGGCGATATAAACATTGATCGGCACAGCCGCATCTTTGTATTTGATTCCTATTGTGGCCGGGTTGTGAGCGTGCTGAAACCGCGAGGCTGATGCTCGAAGGATGTCGTTGATGCAGCATTTTTGGTGAATTCCTCCCTTAAACTACGGCCGACTAGGCGCACTTAGCCTAGCGCGTATCGGCAACGTCCGACGACATTGACAACAGAACGCTATCTTTTGAGACCTTGCAAACAACAGCATTACAGTGCTTATTGTTAACTTGAATCTACTTTCAGATGAAAATATTAAATGGCAAAAAACATACAACACCGGGGATTCGCTGGTCGTCACCGACCCAACTACTAATCCGGCGCTTCGAAGCTTGACTCTGGGGGAGCGGACGGGACCCCGTATTCTCTTCGAGCTTTGGTCGTATGTGACAGTCAACGCTGTAAATTCACCTCATAATGTTGTCAAGTAATGCAAAATTATGATTCAGGGCTACTATTTGCCTGAATTGGAGAAATATGAATATGAGTTCTGCCCTCGACCAAGACCGATACCATAACACGTCCATTCTTATCCACTTTCACTGTCTTGTCAAGGTAACTGTATATCTGACCCGGAGCAAGTCGAGAGATTCCAAGCTCAAAGACGCCTGCATCAGCTGAAGGATAGAGCACCAATTCCAAGTCCTCGGATGTATGAGACCTCGCTTTGGCGATAAGGACTCCAGGATATGGTACTTCTGAAAGAATGGGACCTCTCAAGGCAGTTTCCGATGGACCCTGTCGGAGCTGTCAGCGGTGATCCTCTGCTAATATAATATTTGTGACGTACCTTTTGAACCATGCGATGATATGCTCCAGGCCGAATAATCGCAGCCGTCAACGCCGCCTGATTCATCAAACACGACGCATTCTCAAAGTCAAGATGCTGAGATCCCGTCGGAGTTGTCTTAACACCCCATGCTGTCTCAAACTTCTTCACACAAGCTTCCTTCAACGCTTCATCACCGTATTCACCCGCAGCAATGGCAAGCTGAGTATACATCGCATACTCATTTGACCGATAACTCCCCGCATCAATCTTATCAGCTCCCACGAGTCCCGTAAGCGACACCTCTTTATTCTTAGTATCAAACTGAACTGTCTCGTTTCGAATGATAGCCCAAAGACGTCTGGAGAAGTTTCTCAATGGACCGCACCCCATCATGATAGC
Source organism: Fusarium acutatum (assembly GCA_012932015.1). NCBI lineage: Eukaryota > Fungi > Ascomycota > Sordariomycetes > Hypocreales > Nectriaceae > Fusarium > Fusarium acutatum. Next base: position 52,475 of record JAADJF010000432.1, read on the forward strand.
AGCCAAGTCTCCTGCTGCACCGCACAGACCGGGAATAGTGAAGCCTGTCAACTCGGACCTTATAGTCAAGACACTACCGCTGGTCTCGGTAAAGTTGGTGTTCAGTGATTCCTCGAAAATAGGTAACAGGACTTCAGTGGACTTTGTGCCAAAGACTCGATCGCAGAGAACTGCGCCCGTCATGCCTTGCAGATTGCACATGACGTAAATCCAATTTGGCTCACACGAGATAAGACAGTATGGACTAGCAGACCATTGCCGCACGAGTGTTTCCTGAAGGTCATGTAGACTGTATCTGTAGGAATTCTTGTCGTCAATGTTGAAGACCAGACTTCCAGGTTTGGTATATCTCATATCACCAGTGTTAGCAGTATAAAGCATGACTCCCTGTAACAGGAACCCGGTGACCATGATATTGTCTTTCTTAACTGGATCCCAGTCTAGGGAAAACTTGCCAGTCAAACGTTCCCACTTCCAGAAATTTAGAACCTTTTGAGTCAAAGACCGCTCAATGACTCTTTGGAAGGCTTCGTTAACGTAACCATGTGCGTTCGGGGCGTAGGTGGATTGGTACAGGCCAAGGACAAACATCATTTGGTAGATCTGATACCGAAGAGCTGCGGTCTGATACTGGTCGACAACAGTAAAACCTGACCAGTCATCGAGACTCTGGAAGGCCTGATCAAATAGGAATTGCAGCTTTCTCAGACTCTCAATGCTCAGTTCTTCATCTTCCTCTCTCTTGGAAGCTGCGGCGACGAGTCTGTCTGTCTCAGCAGCCTGGCGCAGAATGAATTCATTCCTCGCCGTTCTCTTCTTAAAGCCTCGATTCTTTTCAGCTCTTGATGATACATTTGCGTACAGGAAGGTAGCGAAGAGAATACCAGGGGCCCAATAACCTGAGTTCTCCCAGGCGGTATCTCCTGTCGTGAAGTAGGCGCCGACGATAGACAGACCCCAGACGAGGAGAGGGAATAGGATTGCTCCAGCACCGAACCACTATTGTTCCAACTCAGTAACGCATCGTCTCAACTGAATCGAACAAGTAGATGGGCCTGGCTTACCGCAAAGAGTGCGAGTGGGACACTTGCCCAAGTCAGCGCGAGCAGTATTCCACCAAGTACATTGGCGCTCGCGAGATATCCGGCTCCAGGAAAGACAAGACCAAGGGCTGCAGCTCTGTATCTCGGTCCGATATCAACATAGTTCTGAAAGAAGATTCCGACAGCAGTAAAAACCAAGGCAATCCACACACCGAGCGTGCATGCCTGAACGTTCTTGCGATGCGGGCCTGAGCCAACGTTTGGCGGGATAAGATCTTTCACATATGGTCCTGCACGTGTTAAAAAGTTCAACTCTTTCGCACAGATTAATTACCAAATACCTGACGTCCCATAGACTTGTCCATGTTGGGCACTCAATTTCGATAAACCCATGATTAAAGGCGATGGTAGGAGAATGTCTTCTGCAAATGCCGGACGAAGTTAAACTTGCAGGTTGGAGAAATTTGTCTGTCTGTTCAATATGCCTTTCTTATCCATCAATCCGGGGTAATATCCGATTACCCAAGACTTTGCGGGGTTGTGATCGTGGGTGATCTGGTCATCTATTTCTGACTACCCCCAAGCTAATTGATATATGTGGGAAGTTTGTCAGAATTCCATGACAATGCAGCTTGCAACAGCCTATTGTTGACTTCGCGTCACCAAACAAGGTCAATCTTTCCATCCAATTTCTCTTTCCCTCAGTATTTCTCTTCTTCTCTTCGTCATAGCTTACACGAGTCCCTTCGCACGATCTATCTCCAATCGCTCTGATGTCCAAAGAAATCACATCCCCACGACCCTATACCTCCGAAGCAGAATGTCTTCAATACCATTCCCAACTATTCAAAACCTTCGCCACCGGAAAGACCAAAAGCATCAAATGGCGAAAATGGCAACTTAAGCAAATGTGGTGGATGCTCGTTGACAATGAGAAAGCCATCACCGAAGCACTAGCAGCTGATCTCGGACGCCACGAGTTCGAAGCCCTGACATCGGATCTGCACGGCGTGAAAGCAGATATCCTCGAGCATCTCAACCACGTGGAAGAATGGGCGGCTGATGAGCCAGTATCTTCCGCTGGATTCCTTATGGGAACACTGGGAAAAGCACGGATTCGAAAAGAACCTCTTGGTGTCGTTTTGGTCATTGGGGCATGGAACTTTCCATTCTTGCTTACGTTGCAGCCTGTTATTGCTGCCATAACCGCCGGTTGCTGTGTCGTAGTCAAACCATCTGAGTTATCGGTAACTTCTCAGAATCTCATGCAAGATCTTGTAGGGCGGTATCTCGACCCAGAAGCCATTAGGCTCGTCACAGGAGGACCACAAGAAACGACCAAGCTGCTGGAGCTGAAGTTTAATCACATCTTCTTCACCGGTTCGACGAAAGTCGCGAAATTCGTTGCTGCAGCTGCAGCGAAACATCTCACACCGACGGTTTTAGAGCTAGGTGGTCAGGGACCAGCGATAGTGACTGCGAAAGCTGACCTCGATCTTGCGGCTAAGCGTATCGCATACGCCAAGTTTCTTAACGCCGGGCAGATATGTCTCTCGGTGAATCACGTTTTCGTCGATCCAGAGGTTCATGACGCTTTTGTGCAGAGATTGCATTATTGGACTCAGCACTTCTCCGGTGGGGAGTCGAGTCATATGTGCAAGATCGTCAACAAGCGCAACTTTGACCGCTTGTCGGGCTTGTTGGAGGAGACTTCTGGAAAGGTGTTTCAAGCTTCTGGAAAGGAAGGGGACGATATGTTGAGTCCGACTGTTGTTACCGATGTGAGCATAGATGGTAAGTCTCTTGGCTTCTTGGTGTAGTGTCTGTCTAACCTTGTCGAAAGACTCGCTTCTAAGTGAGGAGTTATTCGGTCCCATTTGCCCTGTCATCAAGGCGACGTATAAGGATGCGGTTCGCCAGACCAATGGGTAAGTGTACAATCATGAAGAAGGCTGCCTCTAATGTGTAGCAGTGGTCCTCATCCTCTCGCGATCTATATCTTCAGTTCAGACCGATCAGAAATCAACTATGGTAATATTCACCCTCCCTACCGAATAGGATCATTGCTAACACTGCATGCAGTTCTGCAAAATACCATCTCCGGCGGGGTCACCATTAACGATGTTCTAATGCACTACGGCGTACCAGGCGCTCCATTCGGCGGTGTAGGTGATTCAGGCCAAGGCTACTATCACGGCAAATACGGCTTCATGGCATTTACCCACCAAAGGACCATCTTGGAAATGCCGACTTGGATAGATAAGCTTATGGCATTTCGATATCCTCCTTTTGACATGAAGAACATGAGTAATTTTGTGGTTAAGAACAACTTGGGGTTCCATCGAGGAGAGACGATGGAGGATCAGGTGGTCGGGGGCAGTCGAGCTTGGGTTGGGGCAGGAATCGGGGTCCTGGTCGCTTCTGCGATTGGCGTTGCTGTGAAGAACCGTCAGACTGTTCATGGACTATTTCTGTAAATTTAGAACACACGACATAGGTCATCATACATACATAGTGAGAACATAGTTTTCATTTTCTCAGCCCATCACTACAAGGATATCTTGTTTGGATAAAGCATACCAATGCATGCTTTCTTTGTCTACTTCTGAACATGTAAAGACTGTGCCTCAATAGTAATCATCTCTACTAATCAATATTGCAATCCCCCAACCCTGCTGTTAACCATTTGGGTTAGTCATCATAACAGTGGTTGTCAAACACGACGTGTGTCGGAGTTTACGAATTCCTTACCTGATTTGACATTAGTGTCTTTCCGGATCCAGCGCTAACACCCGATGCAGGAGCTTCCCCAGCCGAGGATCGTATTGTAATTATGCCTCTCATTCTTTTCTGACTGTACTTTTTATTTTCTGTGTCATGTATACGTGACATTACCTGCTCTGGTGAACGCTTATGCATAAACGGTCACTGGATCACCTGCCGAACTCTTCACGTGCCAATGTGTCACCGTAGCACAGTTACTACTCAAGGATCGCCTCTGATCCGTCAATCTACCTCACTGAGCACCATTTGCATTTTATTTATCTTCTCAATACTGTGTTTCGTTACCCAGAAGAAAGCACTAGCTCAGGCACAATGATTCCTCCTAACGCTACCAACTACGTCTCATCTCTTCTCTCAGAAGCTCATGAGCTTTCACAGCCATTACTCAATGGACTGTCAACCTCTCCACTAACTCTACCCGTTTCATTAGCATCTGCAGTAGGCCTCGGCTACTTGGCAAACAAGATTCTAGTCAACAGGGCTTTAAACCACGGCACGAAAGCGTACTTCGATTGGAACAAGGAAATTGTGTTGGTGACTGGTGGATCAGGCGGCATCGGAGGCGAGACTGTGCAGCAGTTGGCCAGCAAGGGCATTCGTGTTGTTGTTCTTGATGTACTTCCTTTGACTTACAAGGCTCGTAAGTTATCTTTTCTTCTGAATACTTAGCGGGCACTTACCATACACAGCATCACATGTTTACTATTATAAATGTGACCTTACGAATTATGAACAACTACAAGAGGTCGCTGGAAGGATTAGGCGGTTGGTTATACCATATGAGGGCATGATGATAGTCGCTGACCTTGCCCACTAGTGAGGTTGGAAATCCCACAGTAGTTGTAGCGAATGCTGGTGTCTGTCGTGGAAAGCCTCTATTGAAAGCCACCAAACAAGATGTCAACCTGTTAGTACACAGTCACATCCACTCAAGGAAGTTGAACTAACCGGATATCCAGTACAATTGGAGTCAACACTCTAGGTCTCATCTGGACCATCAAGACTTTTCTCCCCGCAATGGTATCCCGCAACCACGGCCATCTTCTCATCGTAGCCTCACAAACAGGATATTTAGCTACCGTCGGCATCACCGACTACGCAGCTAGCAAATCCGCCGCCATTGCTATTTACGAAGGGTTACATACCGAGATCAAGCACGTGCACAAAGCTACCGCGGTCCGCCTCTCGTGTGTCTCGCCGAGCCATGTACAGACCCAGATGTTCACGGGTGTCAAGTCTGTACCTGGTATGTCGACTATGACGACTGAGTATCTGGCGGATAAGATTTGTGGTATTCTCTTGAGTGGAAGGGGTCAGAATGTTATTGTTCCGGCTGCAGCGGGAATGTCGCCTTGGGTTCGTGTGTTGCCAGGTTGGATTCGTGTTCTTCTGCAAGATGCTGCGGCTCCGGCCTTTACGGACTTGAAACCTCATGATCCGTTCAAGCAAACTGCGTAAACAGACAGTTCATTATTTAGATAGTAATTCTGTACGGTGCATATCCTTTGAAGTCAAGAAAATATCATGCTGCAATTTTGCAATTTCAACCTTAGTAATACAACCGCCAAGCTAATAAATGCTAGTAATGATTGTTTCTATGTTCACGCATATCCTAAAGCCCAATCCTCTAGGCAACAGTCGACTACACATAGCCACCGTATATTACCAAAATTGACTTCAACTTGCTGTAAAAGTGGCAAATCTCCATTTTCCTTGCTATTGAATGCTTCACTATCCCAGGCCTTACCCGGTACGTTCACCAAGATCCAGCCTGTTCTAGCGAGTACCTCAACTAAGTCGTCCCTCATTCGTCCTTGAGCTGTTCCATAGCACAACAACACTACTAAGCCCCATTCCTATGCTAGACCAAACTCTGTACCATACGTCAGTCACCATTGCTCATGATCGATATGGGCACAACTTACGGAGAAGGCGGTCCTGTTCCACCTATACCTAGCACCCAAGCCACAGATAGGATATTGTAAATAACAGACCAGCAATGATTCTGCGTCACAATGCCACTCATACGCCGTGCCAAGAGTATGATCAACGGAATACGACTCAGCACAGAAGTTTCAGACGATATCAGCATCGCATCAGCACAGTCGTCGTCGACAGACTTCATATCCGAGCCTGCGACACATATGCTAAACGACGCAGATGCAAAGCACAAAATGTCGTTGTAGTTGTCACCCGCATATGTAGCCGGTCCTCGTTGGGTAAGCCGGCCTAAAATGCGAGACTTTTCCTCTGGAAGGGCATTGGCAAATACCATGTCTGAATCGATGCCTACTTCGCGAGCGACAGAGGTAGCTGAAGCTGCGTTGTCACCCGTGATCATCCCAACAGTCAATCCCAGGTCTTTGAGTTGCCGTATAACTTGGTGAGCATCAGAACGAACTTTGTCTTCGAGTACGAAAACGGCACCCTGTTTTCCATCGATGGCTAGCACGACAGTCGTTGTAATTCCGCTTCTCATCTTAACGGGAGTTTGACTGAGATCGACTGAAACTCCGAGGCTCTCGTTGTATGGACGGCTCCCGATTGCCAACTTCCAAGTGGTGGACTCTGACCCAGGCTCAATGGCTTTCACGACAGCTTGAGCGCCGCGACCAAGTTCCTGCTTGATTTCAGACACCATCAAGTTAGGCAAACCTTCGTGCTTCTCCCCTAGCCTTGAATGACTCTCTTGGAAGAGCGCTCTGGCGACTGGGTGGGCGATCCCAGCTTCAACCTCCTGCACAGCCCTCCACAAAATGTCTTGCTTCTGTGATGAACACCACTCCTCGGAGAAGCTGGCATGCGTTACTTTCAGGTCACCATACGTGAGAGTACCAGTCTTGTCAAAGAGAATAGTTTGAGCAGATGCGGCACTTCGTAGCCTTGCATAAGTAGTCACCAACCGGACTCCAAACTTTGATGCTCGCACTGATCGAGCTCCTGGGTCAGCTTCATTGCATTCAAGTCTTTCGGGATCACATACCTGTAGCCAGTAGTTTACAAGTCGGGATGCTCAAACTCAGTGAACACGGGCAAGCGGCTAGTAGCAGCGCTGAAGCTCGACCCAACCCATCTGCCCAACTACCCTTCGTGAACACAAGATAAAAGGTGAGTATGCTTGTTGCAAGCAGTATAACTGCACTTGAGAACCATGAAGTAGCACGATGGATCTGTGGTTCCGAGTTGGCCAACTCCGCCGTCACGACGGATATGAGTAGTTCCCCCAGGCGAGCAGAACGCCCACAAACTTTTGCCCTACAGACGAGTGATCCTTGTTGTACCTGACCGCCCGCATATACAGAATCGCCGTGTTCAACTACTCTAGGCTCTAAGGAGCCGTTGATCCAAGTCTCTGTGACTAGAGCTGACCCTGTGCCCTCGACCACTCCATCGCAAGGTATCTGCTCTCCCTGGTTCACAATAACGCGATCTCCAGGATACAACAGATCGATTGGAATAGAGGCATGTTCATTTATTTTGTTGCAAACTATAGCCATGGCAGGTACCAGACTTGAGAGCGGAGATGCGAAGACCCGGTTTCGCTGGGAGAGGATGGTCTTGAGCAGACGGCCACCAAGGACACTCGTAGATAGAATTGGAATGGCCTCTAGGGACGTTAAATCCATGCGATAGGAATTATATATGCCAGTCTTTAGAGAATCGGCCGCAGCTTGCATAAGCGCCAGCATAATACCAAGTGATGCAAGAGTTGCCATATTTGGTCTTCTTCCGTGCCATGCGGAGCGGAAGGCCTCGAGGTGGAGTTTTAATCCAGATATTAGGCTCATTGCAACAGCTGAACACGCAACTAAGTTGATGTAATTGTTTCGCGTCGTCCATAGGGCTTTGATGCTGCGTGTGGCAAAGAAAATAATTGAAGCCACAGTCGCCACTAGAAAGTCTCGTTGACATGAGTTAACATGATGTTGCGGAGAGTTTGTGGGCTCTTGTATCATAGATAAAAGGCTAGCCCAGGTCTGAGAGTCAGATGAAGGCAGTGAATGGGCTTCGTAGCCAGCAGAGCAGATGGCCCCAATTATCTCCTCTTCTGTCACAAGATCATTGTTGAATTCTACTTGAGCTCGAAGTAATCCGAGTGAAACAGTAGCCTTCGAGACTCCAGGGATAGACCCGATGATTTCTTGAACATCGGATACACACGATGCGCAGGTCAGACCATCTAAACTCAAGATGCTAACTTGGGCACCTTCAACTGATTTTGGTCTTTGGGCGGGGCTACGCTCGGCATAATTCTGGCGAGGATAAAGCGTACATAATTTCTCATGGATGTTAAGAAAACGAAACACGATGTAAGCTCCAACAGCACAACAAGCCATGATTGTCGACTCTGAAAAGTTGTTTGGTAATACGTCCTGGAACCTCAATGCCCAACTAATACTAAAGAACAATATGCTAATGATACACTATTCCGAGCCCATCCCCATTTCGTTTAGGCGTGGCGTAATGCGACGCACTAACTTTTGCTTGCATTAGGCTGACAAGGATATTTCTGACAATGATATTCCTGACAACGTCTTTTCTGACACGCATTCTTCTGACTAGAACAAGCCACATCGCGTCACCAGCAGTAAACCGTCGCCGAGGGCGCAAGATCTCGTTGCGTAACAGCTAAAGCAGCCACAAGTCAGTTACACGACCTGCAAACTCCGTAATCATCACTTACCCGTCGAGCAATCCAACTTTGGATATTTCCTTTCAAACTCTTTACTCAATTTCCACTCACAAAAATCATCAAGACCCAAAAACTTGGCTACGTCGTTTGCACGACTCTCCTCCACAGGATTATCATCTGGACTTGGCGCCACGGCGTTTATCTGACGATCTAGTTCTTGAAATATGGCTTCTTCGACTATATCATGCTCAGAAGAGTACCATTCCCCAATTTCAGGGCCGATCTGGAATAGTGTCCATGATGGATCGGTGAAGTAGCTTCTGAGTGGGGCTTTTTGGTGTTGACGGCGGCGCAGGACTTGGTTTTCGAAGATGTCTAGAACATTGACTGCGACGCTGTGGTTGGCGGGTTCTATGACCGAGTGTAAGACTAGGTCTTTGAGCAGTTCGTCAAAATCAGTGGATTCTGCCTCGAGGACGAGCTGGTCTCTGATTTCGGGCCAGTTGAATAAGTCAATCCCCCAGAAGTGCGTGGGGTTCTTGGATTGGAGTGGTGTAGGGCGGAATGGCAGTGGAACGGAATTCTTGGACTCGATTCCGAGGCGCCAACTGATTACTCTTTCGATATATTTGGCCCCGTTCTGCTGTCATTAGTTTTGAAGTCATTGTTGGTGATTCAGTACTGCTCTTACCACTCCATAAGCATACGATTCCAGTCCTGCGCAGCGCATAGAGAAGCGCACAGCAGTCTTGATTATCTTGTCGACTACCCCGCCCTTATTACCGGAGTCTTGCAGGTTATCCAGATGTCGACGACAAGCACCAAGCAATCTAGAGCCAAAGATAGACATTGACGTGATACTGAGCTGATTCGGGACGAACAAAAGTGATCTTGGTGATAGAGACGACATGGCTGGATCTAGGAAGTTATCCCCGGGTTGCATTGTGCTTGGGGTAAATACTTCGTGTTCTTGTCCTGCCATGGATAGATCTAAAAGAAACGACGCGTCTTTAAATATATCTGTCTGGTTGGCTTGCTCTGGTATGTCCTGAAAAGGCTGATTGTTAATCGAGGGATTAAGAGCAGATGGTGTTTCATTGTTGGCTAATTCCATCCTCGGTGCAGATTGCTGTGCTTCCGGGTTTTCAGCATCTCTCCTTCGAAATATAGAGTCGAAAACCTCATCATCTAATACCAGTGTTAATCATACCCCCACAGGACAGGTACAAAAGTGATACTCACCAGCAGCTGCAGTAGCAGCTTGACCAAAACTGAGTAACTTCTTACGCAATCTCAACAAGGCATCTTCCAGCTTCCGATTCTCAGCTATCAACTTAAGATGCGCATCAAGAAGAACAGAGTACCGATCTTGAGAATCTGAACCAGTAGCCACTTTTTGCAGCAGCTCAATCGTCTCCTCCAGGTTCCGGATGTAGGTGATGTTCTTCTCGCGCAGACATTGTTGCGAAATGCGATTTTGGGCTCGTTTCCGTTCGGACGGATCAAGGGCGTTGGTAGCCTTTCTTTTGGTTGCAGGCATGACAGATTGAAGTGGTGATAGATCCCTGATAAGATTGTTTCGTGGGGGCGCAGCTGGTCTTTATGGTTGCATCAATGACAAGGGTTACGGGCTTTCGGGGCGCCAGGATGCCCGAGTTCCCCGGATTTCCCCTCAGTAGCCTCGAACTAACATGCGATCTTCCCCACAAACGACGGTTTTTCTCCTCGGCTATTCTTAATATTCTCTAACTCGAAGATAATAAAGTTCTTGCGATTGACAATGTCTTGTTTTACTCTCCTTGGCCTGCCTTATAAATCATGGAGTTGGTTTATTTTGAGTTTAAACTAATACAACTATTTACTATCTTTGATATAAAGACAAGTACAAGTAAAGCGCACGATCAAGCAAACGTCTGAATGACCTCGTCTCTATGCTTCTCAAGATATTCCGAGAATTTGGTCAGTCGGATCGGATATTTCTCCAATTCCTCAAAGTCGACTTGATATCCGACTTCATTCGCCCACAACTCGGCATAGATCTTAGGGTTTCTCACTGCCAGATTTTTCGCTTCTTGTTCACCATAGAACTCGAGTCCAATTTCCACTCCGCTAACCCGGCTCAGCTCCCGCATAATCTGAGCAGGTGTAAGAGACTCGACACCCAAGTTTATCTCATGCTTGTTGAATGCCAGAGGTTCAGTAATTGCTGCCGCCGCAAACTTGCCAACGTCGTTTGGATCGACCACCGTCATCGCAGTCTCGGGCTTGTATGCCGATAGAAAGGCTCGCCTCTGGCCCAATTCGGGAAACATGAAAGATGCCGTCGGCCGGTGATAGTTGTTCATGAGAAAAGCAGGTCGCAAGATCGTCCAATAATTGATGCCAGATGCTCGCACCATTGACTCGATCTGGGCTTTGTTCAGCCAATACCAGGCCATGGGGTAGTCAGGGCCCCAGGTTGGAAACTCTTCATGCTTTCCCGTCATGGTGACGCTGGAATAGACTATGCTGGTGACGGTTCCGGCTTCGATAGCAGCGTCGATAATATTTTTTGCATGAACCACCTCCAAGTTGGTGTTGGGAAACGCCGGCGATACGTTAAGAAATACGGCAGCGGCTCCTTTGACCGCAGCCTTGAGTGAAGATGTGTGATCGAAATTGCCGGGGAACAACTGCGCTCCGAGGCGCTGGAGCTCGATGGCGGACTTGGATGATGGGTCTCGAACAAGTGCGTGAACTTTGAGGCCAGCGGTTAGGAGCTCTCGAGCAGTCGCACCGCCCTGAGTTCCAGTTGCGCCAGTGACAAATGCAATAGTCTGGGACATGGTTTGAAAGTGAAAGGTGATGTTTTCGGGCAAATTAAATGCTGAAACAATGGCAATCTGAGTCTCAAGTGAAGTTTTTAGGATTTTCACAAGAGGTATTATTGAAAGAGGACTGGGATAGTTTAAGAAGTTGGCCTCAACAGACTTATACCACGAATTAGGCCCGCCTAGCCGAAAGAAGGATACACCTCGATGATGTGGATATTGGCCGGGGTCTCCGGGGGCGATTATAATTACGGCGGCATCCACGTAAACATACGAGCCATCTATATTTAATGGTTGGAATGGTAGATAGAAATGACTGTTTTTCTCACCTATCACGTTAGGTAGCACGCTGTGGACTTGGGGACCTGAGATGGGCTTGGCTATTCCGGATTTGGTAACCAGCTCGACAGAATTTCAAGGCTAGTCCGGGTTTAGCATGGGGGATTACCAAGCATGGGGGACTACGGTTATCACATAATTACGGCACTACCAGGACATCAATCTGAAATCATGCTGTTTTACAAATGAAGGCGTGAGGAACATGGTCTATTGCGGTAAGCCCAGCAAAGCGTGCTCGGAATGCCGAATCAAGAGGAGAAAGGTATATACCCCAGTCGTCCTATCCTAAGAGATCTTAGCTTGTTAACAGATTCTGGGGCCAAGTGCGACTTGTCGAGACCTGCATGTCGTCAATGCCGCAGGGCCGGTTCCAGATGTGACGGATATCGAGAAGAGGAGTCCATTAACTTCCGAGATCAAACTACCGAGACTCTGGGAAAGATGTCATTCGTTTCTCACGCCAATTTACCCAATGGCAACCAGGATATCTTGGTAAGACCTAAACTATACCAACAGGCCAAAGTCCACCCATCTCAAGATCAGCCCAGTCATTACCCTTGGTTCAGACTTGCCGTTACGCCGGAAGACCAAGTTCTACATTTCTTTTTTCACCACTATGTTGTCCCTGAGTCTGGACGGTCCCCCACACATCCCGATTGTCACGGCATCATCTACAAACGAGCAACAGAACCTGGGTATTTGGCTAATCTCATCAATGCCGTCGGACTATCCGGTCTAGCGTACTCAAGGAACGCACCCACGCTCATTAGTTCAGCCAGACAAGCATTTTCTCATGCGCTTCACGGTATATGCGCGGCGCTCGCGGACCATAGTGAAGCAGCATCCGACCAGATGTTGGTATCTGTAATGCTTCTTGCATTATACGAAGTAAGTCTTCCATCCCATATCGGATAGCTTGAGCATCATATTAATCCGAAATAGACCGTCAGTTCTAGTTTTAATGAGGACTTGAGTTCATGGAGTAAACATGTGGACGGTGCCTTGGCATTGATACAGCTCCGAGGAACAGGCCAGCTACGCAACAGGATCGGTCGGCGCATTTTTCTCAGCTTGCGTACTGAAATCGTAAGAGAACCTCAAAAGTCAACATGAGTTAGTCTTCTGACTTTCTGGTAGCTTATCGACTGCCTCCAGCGTGGGCTGCCGGTACCAAAAGTCCTGATAGACCTTATGGCCGAGGCTCGCAGGAATGAAACAGAACAAGAAGCGCCTGCAGCTCTGTTAGCAGACATTGTTGTCAACTTATGCACTGCTTTACCCTCAGTCGAGAAAGACATCGCGGACGAAATGAGTTTATCTTCCTACCTTACAGGACTTTTGAGGATCGATGCAGACCTTGAGGACTGGGCCCAAACGCTTCTTCCAGCTGAGTATGGGTACAAAACCCAGACCAAACCAAGCGATTTCGGTGAAAGAGAAGTGTTCACAAGACGATATGATATATATCATAGCGTGGAAATCGCCAACACATGGAACTTACAGCGCTGTGCGCGTATTATTCTCCGTCAGACAATCGTTGAAGCAATGTCGAATTGCTTGCCCATCTCTTCTTCGCTGTCGATCCTATTGTCTTTCCCTGTGTCATACGCAGACCTGCTCCTCACTTCAGAAAATGTCATACAGGAGAGCTCCAGTGATATATGCTGCAGCGTCTCATATATCTTGCATAGTGTTGACGAGGCAGGCAAGTCGAGCGAGCTGCGAGCCGCTTACGCTATGCATCTATTGTGGCCACTTTACGTCGCAGGAACAACACATACTGCCAGCGATGCTTTGCGGGATTGGATCGAATCAACGATGGAACGCATAAGAGATGCTACTGGAATTCAAAAAGCAAAGCGAATAGCCCTGCTTCTAAAGCCTCGATGTTGGGGTAGACTGACAGCCATCGACACGAATTGAGATGTCAAGGCAGCATGGTAGACTAAGTGATATCTAAGCTGGTTTATAGAGCAGTTTTGGCAAGAGTTTTATATTGCTCATAGGTCTCGGTACAGCGACCAGGACTCGTAAAATTCAAAATTATGATGAGATTAATTACCTTTGCCTTATACATTAATAAATAGACCCAGCATAACTAAGACCTCAAGGTCACCGGTTTTCCCCTTTCTAGTCACAAGCTGACCGTAGATCTTCTCCATAGCTACAATTCTTCTACCTCGGCCAGCTTAATTATTTTGTAACTACAGCCGTTATTATAGACTGCAATCTAATCACTTCAATGTAGTTCAGAACTTCAGTCGACGAACAGAGGTAGGATTCTGAGGTCGCTTTACAGCTTACTAGATACATCGATTTATCTACTTAGATCATATGGTGCTTGGAATCGTAGTTGTTTATGCTAACTTCACTTTCAACTAAGAAACATACAGTGACTGAATGTGATTTTATTTACGTGGCAATCCCTTTAGATAATGACCACTATTGCTAGATTCAACATCCGTCAACAGTTCCGTAGATTGGTACTGAAACCTCTCAACGTCTCAACGATGACTGAATACAATTGAACCAAAAAAAGAGGTAAATCTTTTAGATAATCTCCACTCTTAACAAATCGCACATCCCTCCGGGTGTTCGGAGATACAGTCATTGTGGGACTCTCAGATAGCCGCATTGGTACACCGTCCACCTTGATCCACCTTCTTAGAGATTGTCCTTCCATAATCCTGCAAGATACTCGCTGGCCGACCCCTGCTGGGCAAACTTGAGAGAGACTCTGGTAGCTATGGTGAGAGACGCGTTTCCATATACGTCACACGTTCGAGCTGACTCACGAACCCAGTCATCATTAAATCCTGAATAATGCAGAGACTGTCAGTCCACAGATATGGGATGCTCGGTTTCTGGGTCACCCAAAAACTCATCCTGGAAAGTTCTTGGGAACTCGTTGATTAATATTCCGTCATACAGTTGCTGGGCGGCGTTGGTGTTTAGTGTAAGAGGCTGGAGCGATCCCCAGCAATGACTACGAGCAGCGTACTTTTGATCCGCAGGTACGGAGGTGCAAAGAGTGACCTTTTTTGTCGTTTCGTCGTATTTTAGTAACCTTGTTAGTAATAGATTGGACACATGCTGATGTCCATGGTGTGATGTACACTCTAATAGCCATTGTTGCATACATTCGAGGTCATCTTTCGATTGTGGTGAAGATGGAATCTTTCGCCTCTTAAGCACATCCGATAGGGGTCTCTCTATAATCCTTTTTCAATCTATGGAAGGTTAAATGCCATGTCACTCATCATACTCACCTTGATCAACAGCAAAGCCAATCGCCCCTAAGAGAGCATCTATGGTAAACTCCTCTCCTCTATAAGCCACAACCTGCATCCCTTGCTCGTTCCTCTGACCAGATAATGCAAGCTTGTATGACATTACATCTGATGAGTAAGCGGATGTCTGTTCGAACCGCTCAAGTTTGCTCGAAGTGGGTGCTATCGTATGATAAATAACTCGACACAGATCGCATGTTGAGGAGCTTTTTTGCAGGTCTTGTAATCCCTCATGATACGGGATAAGATGTACTCCTGGAGTTCGGCTCAAGAAATCGCGTGACATGTAGGTGAACATGTTTTTGTACTCAGCAGGTCCCTCGAAGCTAGCATAGTATTTGTCCATTTTACAAATTAAGATATCGGACAGATCAAGGCCGGCACAAAGTCGGCAAAGCATTTTCCCTAAGGACTGAGACAACTTGCGAATCGATTGGTGGGTGTTTCTAGAAAGACACCTTATGATCCAAGTAAGAATGCCTGAAGGTGTCTTGTGAAGGTGTCATCAGGCCAGGGTCAATTGGAGTCACGTGCTAAGACTCTGGAATTATTGCTGGCGAATGACACCTCAGTCTTTTACTTCTGAGTCAATACATCTAAGGATAACATTTGAGTAGACGTTGAAGTTATAAATTCATCATTCACCTAAGTCCATTAATCTAGTCAAGATGTATCCAGGTAATAACTGCCCAAGAGGCGCTAACAAAATCAGCCTCGTAGGGCTGACATCAAAGGTGAATGGTGGGGTTAGGCAACCTCGAACATGAAAATATTTTTCATCAAACCACTCAATTTCGTAACAATCTCGTCGATACAGGTCTCTGTATTCAACTTAGCCCTCTCTTTAATCACAACCATGTCTAGCTCAAAGAAATCAAGTCGAGGAACCTCCGTAGCAAACGAGTTCAACCAAGCCCTTCAGGAAACCCCCGCATTTGAACCAATGCGATACACAGCAAACTACGTAAGAATGGCACAGGTAACATCATCCTCGTCCAGGAACAAAAAGCATATTCTAACACATTATCAGCTTGAAATGAGTGCCTCTGAGCTTCAAGATCTCATGGCTGGGCTTAAAGAGGCAGGGAAACTCTTGCCTGAGAATTTTGATCCAGATAAGGAGCCGTGGCCACCGGAGGCAGAAGAGGTTAATCAAAGGATGGAAGAAATGTTGAAGAATTATGATAATCTAGCTGGGTGCTTTAAACAATTTGTGCAAAGTGCACAGGCTGCAGGTGCGGGTATGGGTGTCAAGCGCCAACAGTGATTTGATGTAGGAAATATGGCTGGGCTACTGGCGTTGCCAAATCAAGATGATTATGGGGTTTTCTTGAAACTATGTTATTAGATATCTGATTTGGGTTATGTAGTTGCAACAACTCGTTACCAACAACAGAGAAAACTTTCGTCTGAGATCTTATAACGCCCTCTCTGTTCTCTCTAGAATACTAACCGAGCCACTGGGAAGAAAGCCTTGTATATCCGACAAGAGTAGGCATCCTGTAAAATTCACAGCACCAACTCCAACTCCACTAACAGACGTACCTTTGCCTACAACAGCCAAGGGCTCCTGTAATGACAGGGCACTTACAGCGTACCTCCACTAATTCTGGGACTCGACCGGAAGGCAGAGCGAGGCGCAGAGTCACACGGGAGAAGGATTTCTCAAAGACAAAGAAGAAGATAGGCCAGTTAAAGTGGCCATCGCGTGAGATTGAACCTGGTAGTTCATGGTATCCGGGTTCCCAATCAGATAGCTTGAGGTGAGGAGGACAATAAGATCCAAGAGCCAGCTTTTGCCAAGGCCAGATGCTCGACTTCATCTGGCTTACCAATGACGCCGGGGAACGAACTTCTATATCGTGAAACTCGCTGATGCGAATATAGGCCCATTTGAAATTCGGGATGAGATGCGACCGATGGCGCCTGGTGTTGGTTCAGTTCTTCCTGCACGTCCCGGGTCTTTGAGCCTTAGAACTTAAGTTACATCAGGCAGAATTGAGACATGTGAAAGCCTATTCGTCTTGGTAGACCCTTATTCACTTGCCTTACTCTCCACCCACATTTTCAGGGGTTGGATATCAGCGACCTTTGTTCCCAGTTGTTTGTGCATGCGTCCATTCCCCTCATTTGCCAGTCCTGGCTGCATGGACGCGGAGTTCCGAGTAGTCGCGAGGACAAAGAGAGAACAGGAACCGCAGTGATTCATGACCCTCCCTACGGGGAAAACTTCTTTTCGGGCTGATTGAAGGAACAAACTTGCCTTTGTCACCATCTCGTATCGCTCCCTCTGCCCTTCCACTAACTAGCAACGTGGCGTCTCACCAGCGCCATCGCGGGCTGTAACCAACAAAGAGTATCATGTTTGCTCGAACCGCGCTATCTCGTGTAAAATGAAGACGGTGTTCTTCCGGCAAGTCCGTCCGAGATGCGCTAAGAGCATGACAAGGTGAGTGGCTTTGGCCATCAATAGAGGTCATTGGCAGCAGTGCAAGAGAACGGCACCATGAAGTCATCGGAATCGGTCGGTGTCGCTGCTTTGCGTATAAATACCCCAAGTCGATCCAACTCCAACAACTATTCACTGCTATCATCGATCGCAAGCTTCACATAGATCTTCTTCACATCCATCCAACACTTCTCAGCTTGTCACCCTTTGCACAAAACGTATTACATCACTTCTTACATCATGCCTCGAGGAAGCCTCAAGATCAAGTTCCCTCAAGAAAACGTCGATAAAAGATTCCCTCTCGAGGAGATCGACGACAACTCCTGGATGACCGGCCAGGTCATCATCTCTCGCCATGCTTCTGAGCCAGATAGACCATGCTGGGGTGATGGTGAAGGCGCCTTCTTCACCGTCTCTGAGGCACCCAGCCCAAAGCCCTAAACCCGGCCTCTCTCAGATTCTTGCCCCATAGTCGAAATGTCCAATGGACACGTCACTTCGGTAATGGGAATATTTGAGGTTGGTCACGCCTTTCTGACAATTCATCAGAATGTCGGAACTCCTGAGCACATCACTCTGGAATGACTGACCGGAAAGGATCCCTCATTCCAAGTCCCCGAGGTCTACTACCACGGCGTCCATGGTGATCGTTATTACCTGGTCTACAGCGCTATGCCGTCCGGACGGAATCTCGTACACGCCTGGGCTGAGAACAAGGATTACGCGACCATGTTGCGATGGACTAACCAGATTGCTGACGCCTGCATGGAGTTATCCAAATGGTCTGGCAGCGCTATCACTGGCGTTGACGGTGGTCTCCTGGTTGATCAGTATCTATACAAACCAACCACGGATTATGCAAGCGTTCATGATCCTGAGAACCTTCGCGAAACCTGTCAGGAAATTCCGCTTGATTGCTCCTAGCTCGTGTTTGCCCTCAACAATGTCCATCCGCTTGCTTTCACGGTCAATGAGCAGGGCTTGGTGGGCGTCAGCTCCTGGCGTCATGCTGACTTTGTCCCCAAGGATTGGGTTGGAACCAAGGTCTACTCCAACAGTTTCTTTCATTCAGTCGATGTCTGTCGTGAACTGTGGACGGAAGCTGATTTCAGTAACTGGGTATCTCATCAAAGAGGCTTTCAGAAACAGAGGCTTCAAAGACTGTTGGCATGACTATGCCAAGTGGAACTCTAAGAAGGTAGATGAAGGAGGACGGTATGCCGATGGGGCTATCTGAGAGTCCCATAATGAGTATATCTCCGAACTTCCGGGGGGATGCGCGATTTGTTAATAGTGGAGGTTGGCTGAACAGTTAACTCTTGAATTCAACTATATTCAGCCATGTTGTATCTATTAAGACGTTGAGTGACTTGAATTTAAATGAATGTAGTGATTGATGTAAGCAATGCTCGCCAATCTAATACACTTCCTTGACAGTAATGACAGAATAACTCCAAGGGATCCATAATTCATCTTCTCCCGCCCTTGGTAGAAATCAGAACCTTTCTCTCACTTTTGGTACAATATTTTTGCTCGCGGCCTGCGAGCATGTTGACGACTTCTGGCTTCAAGACTCGCCACCATCTGCATCGCTAGTTCCTAAGACAAGTTAGCACTCTCTCAGCACATTGCTCTTAGCACAACTCACCATCGCCATCGTTACCATCACCATTCTGGGCGCCACCATGAGCTTGGAAGATGATGGGGACAATTCAACAGCAGGGTTTTCCTTTTTGGTATCCCTTGCACATAGATGCGTCAACTGGGTTCTCATACTGACAATAGGGGCATGTGAATGGCGCGGCGGGATCAGCGCCGTTGAAATTGAGAGAGGAAAATTGATTCGGCGCAGCCATGATGAAGATTTGCTGGCGTGTATGAGTACTGTAGTTGTAAGTATTGATGGGTAATATAAGGAGTAGGGCTGATGGAACTCGTAGGGGATGTTGAGGAGTCTGCGATGCGTGTCTTGTCGGGCGATTGACAACCTTTTGTAATGCCAGCACCAGCCTTACGTGGGCACGCTGACTCCTGCAATTGCTGTGGACCAGCCTCAATCTGTCAACTAGCTTGCTGCACCTTATTGTAGTAAATGAACGTAAATAAAGGGTTCTAATGAACCAAGTTGATGCCATGCCCTCCACAACCTCACAGTGCAGGGTTAATGTAGGTCTGTTCTCTGTTCTAGATCATTAGCAAGGGTCTTCACCGCAATACGAAATCGAAATCTTCTTTGCTCAACAGCTAGGCGCATATTTGGCCTGCATTTATGGCGGATGAGACTGCAGGGGTGTTGTCAGGGCTGATGGGGGGAAACTTGCTTCTACCCGTCTTCTATGGACATTCTACGCGCATGCCAGCCTGAGCTCATGACATATGGGACATGAGAGGCGGTGTCGACCAGGGCTCGCAGGCAATGGCTTCTGCCGGGCAATCATGGGTATTGAACACGCTGCTCATGTTGGGTCTCTAAAAAGGCATAGTAGAAGGCACAGTGTTGGACAATCAGTTGAGCGAAGATTTCAGTAGAAGCTAAAGTTATATGATATATCAGAAAGCAGGCGCCAGACAGACAGGAGAGCATCGTATGCGACAGGCGAAAATGACAATAGCAAGCGACAACAGAAGGGACTCTTGCTCCTCTCATTTTCCAATTGGGACTGGTCAACATCATAACAGTTGACCTGATATCATATGATACAGATAAGCTCATCGCCAACATCATCTGGTATGTTGGCCAGGCCGCTCATTGCTCCAACACTTCTGCCAAGAGCGGATGGTCCGTCGCAGATTGTTTATTCCCGCTTTGGCCGCCACCATGTTTCTCTCCTGGTTATGGTGGGGACGCACGGCTTGAGTAAAGCCAGCCGCACCGTTTTTTTGCTGATGCAATATCCTGGTAACTTGCTTAACTAGCAAGCCACGTTCACAGGAGCTGCATTTTTGGCCATGAATTTTCGGCCTTCGGGCTGAATCATGAGTGACAATCAAACCATGGCGCTGAGGTGCAGGGATCATAGCTCTAATCGTAGAGCGATTCTCGCTCACTCTGGAGACCGACCAGATCGGCTGATGGAGAGAGCTCGATAAGTAGGCTTGCTCCTCTCATCTATTAGCTAGGAAGTATCCAGGCCCATCGGGAGATTCCTTAGCACAGGAAGCTAATGTTGTTTGTAAAGGCTGCTCAGTTGAGCTGCGATCAGTTTGAGCGCCAGGCACGCCCTCAAGGGTCCCGTAACTCTGGGTTGGGTGGGATCCCCATGGCGGGGGTGGGGGGAGGCTACAGCTCCCCTCCTGATCTGCTCAAACCGCAGACTTGCCTCTCTCAAAAGGTTGGGGAGAAATGTGGCGTCTATTGACAGGGGTCATATTGCTCTCCAGCGAAAGGAGTTGGCATATTTCTGGACTTCAAACGGTCAACAACAGCAGGCGGAGTCAATTAGTGTCGGCCTTTTCTGAACCGGAAACCCCCGACAGCAGCCTCCCAGCTGGAAGAGACATGGGAGGAGCCAAAGAAACGGTCCCGTTATGTCCCAGATTCAGCCCTAGCTCCGCTGTGAAGAGCTGTTGCACTACCAGTGCGTCATCCGTTTGATTGCCGGCATGGGTGACAGGGGGGTTGCTGGGATACAGCTGCAGCATGGGTTCCCGATCTCAGAGGAAAGGCACGGAGCCAAGCTTGAGCTCGGGTCAGCCACGTTGAGTTACAACCAGGGTTGCGGTCGCAAGAGATTGGCGGTGACAGATGTCAGAGTTGCCGGTGCGCCCGATGGGCAGGTGAACCTCTTCATTCTTTGTTCTGTTAGGTATGAAAGGAAAAAATGCACTTGGCTCAAGCAAGTCACAGCGTTACGCTAACGCGACAGGGGGAATCGAAGCTAGGAGTTCTCACCTAGCGGCTGATGTTTCTGTCCCCTTGCGGACGACACATCCAGTGCCGTTATTTCGTTTGATCGACACGGTTCGCGAAACAAACAGGCTTCATTGGCTGAGCGAAAGCAAACTTGAAGCAGCTATCGCCGCCAGACTGGAGCCTCTGGACCCTGAACCAAATGAAGTCAGTCAATACCGTGCCGATAATATGTATTGTCACCCAGCACTGGTATTCCGACACTGTGTCGCTTTTGAGAATAAAATGTCTGACGTATTACTGTATTGCACTTGAAGTGACTGAGATACAGAGGATTTGGTTGGAAGCGGTTCCCGGTAGGGCAGCAACGATTTCCACGGTCAATCAAGCCACAGGTCGGCTTGGACTACTGGCATTAGGGACTTCTCCTTTTGGGAGACTAACCCCCCAAGATTGAGGTAGCTCTGTTTACATCGCTCACAGATCCAAACAGTGCCACGCCACTGCAATGCCTCCCTAAGGCTGGGATTGTGGCTTGTGGTTCAGCAACTCAATCACACCAGGCCAAATGGAAATACGTCCATTGTGCTTTCTGAGCATACAAGAGGTACTTGAGTGTATTTTTTATTACTCAATATGGGTGCAGACCAGTGACTTTTGGCAAAGCACAAAGTCGGTCGTTAAGTACTCCACAGGCTGCTAGCTCTTCCGCGATGCAACCGCGCGCTTAATTAGGTTCACTAATGCATTTCCCACGATGGATGTCTTACGCCGTTCCGCCCCCGGCAAAGACAGCAGCCCTACCGCTACCAGGCTCGTGGAAATAAGCTCCATACCGGGGAAACAGATCTTCTTGGCGATTCTGCCGTGCGTGATCCAAACTCCAATGAACGGAATCCAAAATCGCACAGACATGCGGAGCTTGGAAGCTTCCATCGAAAACGCTGCACTGTTTCCATTTCCCCTTCAACACGCGAAAGAAAGAGAATCCCCCATTGGCTGAACCGTCCACCTGGAATGATCGATAAACGAACCAGATCTCATAACATCCAGCGCTGCTTCTGGGATCTTCAACACGGCCTGTACCCCATCGGCCCCAAACCCCTAACTTAGCAATCTACCGTGGCGTACTGTATTGACCTGTTGAAGCTGGTGAACGCACGGGGCCGTCCCTTCTTCTTCCATAAGGATCGCATTTCTGACACCGACTTGTATCAGCAAGAACATTACCGGCAGGCAAAAATGACTTGTTGGAGACGCAGACATAACGATTGTGGAAATATTGGGCAGGCATATTTAAGTAACTCCACAACTCGAGTTTTCCGCTTACCATACCCTTAGGGATGATAGGAAAAATATGAATTAGACTTAGAACTACGGTGTCGTAGTTCTCTCGCAGCTGACGATGATAAACGTGTCCTCGATGAATTTTGACGATGAAGTCTTACCGAATGCTAAATTGGGCAACTCTTACTCACCGCCTTCGAACACTCTGTCTTCAGGCTCAAGGAATTAGCAAAAAGGTATCAGTGTCCTCGCAACGCGTGTGAAAGATAACCCTAGCCAGTAAAGCTTACTATGAGTTGCTGTTCGGCATACATATACTACTTTAGAATATATCAGGCTCAAAACACAAGCATCAGTGTCCAAACTCTTCGCTTGTTCGACGTGGCAGAAACCCGGGTACTAAGACTTTTGGTGCGTTTTCTCCAAAACCTCGGGTACCGACTTATCTTGTGGCTTAACCGCGCACCGCCACATCAGGCTCCCAAGTCATGCACCAGCCTCATCCAGGCTCTCACCTCCAAACTGTCCTCAAGACCGCCTCTGCCAAACCCTCCCTACAACCACCTAACCCTGAGTCCCCCCCTCCCTCCACAACACCATCACAATGTCAAACTACTACTCATCGCAACAACCACAATACCCCGCCGCCGGCGGCCCCAACGCCGCGCAGAACCTCCAGTTCTTCCCCTCCCAGTACACGAACCCAGGCTCCTCAACACCCCAGCAAGCAGCAGGCTACGGATACGGCAACCAGGGCGGCTATGGCGTCGGAGCCCCAGCGCAGAACTTTGCGGCTCCCGCGTTCGGTGCGCAGGGCGTCAGTGGCAGGATGGGCGAGCAGGGCGGGTTGAGGACCGGTTGGGTTGCGGCGTTCTCGTCGGAAGGGTATGATGGTGAACCGCCTTTGCTGGAGGAGCTGGGCGTTAACTTTGGACATATTCAAGCAAAGGTATGTCATTTCCTCAATTGATCAGGTGGTGATGCTGATTTTTTCTAGACGCTCGCTGTGTTGAATCCCTTCCGACGTATCGACTCGCACATCATGGACGACTCCGACCTCGCGGGCCCCCTCATCTTCTTCCTCCTCTTCGGCTTCATCCTCCTCTTCTCAGGCCAAGTCCACTTCGGCTACATCTACGGCCTCGCCGCCCTAGGCTCCATATCCCTCCATCTCATCCTCTCCCTCATGTCGCCCTCCGACGCCAGTGAACCCCAAGTCAACAGCTATCCCCAATACAGCAGCGATCCATCCGCGCCTCAGCAACAGCACGACGGCCAGCAGGGCGGCCACTTCTCCGCGACGCTGACGTACCCCCGCAGCGCGAGCGTGCTCGGATACTGCCTGCTACCGCTCGTGGCGACGAGCCTGTTCGGCATTGTTATGAGAATGGATACACCCGTTGGTATCGTCGCGACCACGGCGGCTATTCTCTGGTGCACTTACAGCGCGAGCGGAATGTTCTGCGCGGTGGGGCAGATGAAGCGCATGCGAGGACTCGTTGCGTACCCTCTTGCGCTGTTCTATGTTGGATTCGGCATCATGGGTATTTTCAGCAGCCGAGGAAGTGGAACGTTCTCCAACGCTGCTGCTAAGCTCAACGCATAAAATTGGTAAACGATACGTGGTTCTGACACGATGGGGAGTTTTCTGCGCGCGGAAACTCGACGCTTTACATGATGACGCCGCGGCGGCGAAGATACGATGGAGGGGCGGTAGGCGTTCAGATGGCGAGACGCAAGTTACGCATACCGGGACATTGTTCCCTTGTACTAGAATAATTATTTTTGTATGTCACGATTAAAAAGGCAGAGGCAGAAGGTTCAGGTTAGCGTTGAGTTGAGACTCTTAAAAAAGCAATTTTCAGATATGCAAAGACATCGTGACCATCTATATACCACAAACCAGCATGCAAAGGCATCAGAACAAAATGCATCCTCCCTGATCATGAAAACGTTGTTTCTTTTTTAAACAGCACTCAGAATCCGCCCATCCGACTCATCATGCATCCGCCGACGTTAAAGCACAAATATTGGAAAGCTGCTTGCTCTCAGCAGCATAATTAAAAATAGGGCTGATATGGAAAATCCCAGATTCCTCCGTCAATTCATTCCTCGTGTCAAGGTTCTAAGCGCCGTTGGTCTTGACGCCGTTTGTGGGAGCATTGTCAGCGACGCCGAAGAGCACGGAGTATTGACCGCCTGCGCCAGCTCCAATGATCTTCTTACCGCGGATGGCGGTGTTGTCGATCAAGGTGGGAGTGTGGATGTCGTCGATTGTGCCTTGGCCGGTTTGGTAGTTGCTGGAGAATCCCCATGAGTAGACCTTGCCGTCGGAGGCGATGGCGAAGTTGTTGTCTGTGCCGGCGGCGACGGCGACGATGTCCTTGGTGTCTGTATATTGGTTAGCGAATGGATCAAAATTCGGGATTATGAGTGACTTACCAGGCTGGACAGTAGGCTTGAAAAGAATACGAGCGTTGCCGCGCTCGTCGTAGATGGTGTTGTCCTCGGACAGCTTGTCAAACTCGAAGCCGACTTGGTAACCATCGACACGACCCCAGGTCAAGAGATCGCCCTTGTCAGAGCAAGCAAGTGAGTGGTGCTCACCACCATCAATCTCAGTAATGTTGTAGTCATCGAGGTATGTAAGCTTAGCAGGTCGAAGGATAACAGCATCATCCTCGCCAGCATTCGACTCAACACCGATCTCGCCAAAGTTGTTAAGACCCCAACCATATACCTGGCCGCTCTTGTCAATAGCAAAGCTGTGATAAGAACCGCAAGCGATCTTGGCGATCTTGCCGCGAGGCAGACCAACACCCTGGGGAATGAGGGAGGACATCTTGTTGCGCTCGATGATGCGGCGACCGAGCTGGTTCTGTTGACCGCAGCCCCAAGCGACGACGTTGCCCTTGTGGTCGAGAGCGAGAATATGGTTGGAGCCGGCTGAGAGGGTCTTGATGTTCTTGAGATCGCGGAGCAAGAGGGGAGTGGACTGGACCTTGACGGTCTCTGAGAAGCCGAGGATGCCGTCACTGGATCGGAAGGTTCCCCAGCCATAGACTCGGCCATCTTCTGTAAGGGCGAAACTGGCGCTGTCGCTCGCGACAACCTGGACGAACTTGGTACCAGGCGCGAAAAACTCGTCGGAAACAGCTGTTGGTGTGCTCTCCATGGGGTTAATACCAGTATCGTCCTCATCCTCCGAGTCAGAGTCCTCTGACTTGTCCATGTCGCGAAGACCGCCATCCCAGTTTGTATTTCTTCCGAGCGCGCCTTGGTCGTTTACACCCCATGTCAAGATCTTGTTATCATGCGTCAACGCGACAGCGTGCATGCCACCGCAAGAAATCTGAACAACGCCGACATTCGCGGCGGAGAGGTTATCGTTAAGTCGGGGACGCTTGACGTCGATTGGCTTCTTGTTGTTGACGCGCTTGCTTCCGAGACCAAGCTCACCGGAGGAACCCTCGCCAAATACATAGACATCGAGGATCTGGGTGGGCGCGTCGTTGAGCTTCTTTCCGATCGCGGGAAACTCGGACTTCTTCTTGGGCTCGCCCTTTGACACAACAGGACGAGCGGGTTTCTTAGCAGCGGGCTTCTCCTCCGCCTCTTCGGTCTTTGCTCGTTTCGTTGTCTTGGCCTTTGGAGCAGCGGCTTTGGTCGTCTTGGGTGCGGGCTTGACAGCGGACTTCACGACGCGTTCTGTGGTCTTGGACTTCTTTGTCTTGCGATCCTCCTCCTGCTCTGGCTCAGACTCTTCCTCAATAGCCTTGCGCTTCTTGGTGGCGCCATTCGTGGCAGCAGGCTCAGCCTTCTTGGCAGCAGCAGCTTTTGTGGTCTTGGTCTCCTTCTTCGCAGCGGCAGCAGCAGTGGTGGCCTTCTTGGGCGCTGCGGTCTTGGTAGCAGCAGCTGCTTTGGCTCGTGGCGCCATCGCGTAGGATTTGTGACGTGATGATTTGTTGTGAGTGTGACGCGCGACAGTTGTTGTGCTTTTTTGCTCAAAGAAGCAGCTTGATTAAAAGTGCAAAACTTGATGAAGTGATGTGTATTGATGATAAGATCAAGCTTGGGAAGAGCGCGACAATAAAGAACAGAAAGTAGGTGGATTTTTTTTGATGAACAATAGGGAACCTGGAAAAAAAAAGCTGATCTGACCGCGCTGGGGGCAGTGATCATTTGCGGGCTGAACAGGGGGGTGATAGCTGGATTGGGTGTCACCGCCCGGGAGCTGTCAGCCAGTTCCAATTGCGCTAGTGGTTTTTCTGCCGGACAAATCTCCCAGTTACGAGCCAGCACAGCAAAGCTTTCAAAGGCGGTGAATCAAGAGCTGTGCAATTATTCATTTTATCTGCAGATACGCGATTCACTGTTTGGGCTTATTGATGAAATGAACGTTCCATCGTTTTGAGCACAGACGCTGCAATAATAGCTCAATTATGGCAACTTTATTGTCGTCTGATGTTGGATGGCACACTTGACATCTGATCTGGCAAAGAACCTTGCGCGTTTTCAGAATAAACAATTAAACATCACCTCGACGCGTTTGCTTAGCGGCGAAAACATCCCGATGCGTCTGGCTCGCGAACATATCGTAGTACAGACCCTCACAATCTTCCTTTTGTATCACACAATTACACATTTCTGTTCGTAGAATGAATATCATGAATATTGTTCATTTCTGTATCCGTATCTCAGGTATCTATCGCCTCGCCACCCAACCAGCACCATAACCGTTCCCCAACGCCATTCAAATGCAATATTTTATTTTCTAACCCATTAAACCGTATTCATCATCACCGATATCGTAAATTTATTTCTGGGTAGTGAAGTCGATCTCGTTGGCAGGGTTAAAGCCACCATCAGCAGCCTTCTCGCAAGTGCAGCCACCTAAAAAAAAACCCACAATTAGCAAAGCAGTCGTCACAGGAACACAAAAAACACCACATACCAGCAGGACGAGATCCGCAAGCGCAGGTTGAACCAGTGGGTGTAGCGTTCTCGGTAGCGGCGCGGTCGCATGTGCATTCACCGGCGGGACGAGCGCGGCATGAGCAGCGAGGACCGTTGACGGTGTTTTCGGAGGCGGCTTTGGAGCATGTGCATTGGAGAGCGGACTTTTGACCGCATGAGCATGTGGCCTTTTGAGCTGTGATGGTTGTTAGAAGGGTTAGGGATGGTGGGACGGATGATGTCACGTACCACAGGCGCACTCGACGTTGTCGCCGGAGCGGCAGCAGGTAGCAGGAGTGTTGACGACCATTTTGACGGTTGGAAGTGTTGTTGAGTTGTTGGGAAGAGTTATTAGGTTGTTATGGTATAAAGAGAAGTGATTGAATTGTGAGATGGTTGTTTGGGATACTGAATCTTGGAAGCGGCTCTTGGTCTTATTTGTACTTGACGGCTTTCAAAGAGTCTGGCCCACTTTATCTAAAGCATCACAGCTGCAGACCAAAGGGCTGGTAATCGCATTCGCTATGATTGGTTGTGAGCCGATGACTCAGCATTCTCAGCCAATGAACGATTGCTTATTCTTTTTTTGCTTGATTGTCGCCTCCCAGAACATGCCATGCTGATATAGACCATGTCATGCGTCTGTCAGCTAACGAGCTAGACCGACTAAACGAGCCTCAGCATTTTCGCTATGTCCGTCATTGGCTCTTCACCTCACACTTGTATTACTTGTATTGTCAGCAATGATAATGTACGCAGCAACATTTCTCAATTGCAGATCTATCTCTCGCTAAATGCAATTGATGTTCTTAGGATGATCTCCTTAATAATGAAGAATTACCTGGGTGCTGCTAATCATTGACATTAGCAATGTTTATAAATAACTACTATGTACAATCATTTATCAGTTGTGATCACTCACCGATCAAGACCAGGTCCTTCACCGTCACACAACGCCACCTCCGAATTTGATGTGCATCGCTCCGCGTCGGCTGTCTCCGGTCGGTTGTTGCTCAGGTCCCTGCAAGCCACCTTTGTCAAAACAGAGAACTGATGAAAGAAAATAAGCGCACAGTACCCTGCAAGAAAAGCAACGTGAATAAGATAGTCTGCAGCCAACAAGGACACCCATAAGCGTGAGCCACCCACTGTTGACGCGAGATGTCTTAATAAGCATTTCAACTACATCTCTCGTCTTGACACTGAGCCATGCTCAACCATGCTGAGCCACTTCACCAGGTAATAAACCTAGAGTTATTAATACATTAAAATTAAATATTTTCCTTTTGATATTATTTAAATACTAAGGTTATATAAATAATGCTGCAGTGTTGTAAAAGTCGAATTTAAGAGATATCTATAGGGTATTTCGCATTGACATTTGCCAGTCTCTGTCTTTTCTCGTCGAGCGCGAGTAATAGTACTCAATTTTTAACGATTAGTCATCGATCAACGGTCCTATAGTTTAGTGGTAATGACGTCGGATTTTGATACCCTCAGAAGCCTTCCGAAGACCCCGGTTCGAACCCGGGTAGGACCTCGCTTTTTTGTCTTGCCTGGTACATACCATCCATCATTCCCTACTTTTTCAACTCGTTGAATGCTCGGGTTTTCCATTTTTGCTTCTGTGAACATTTGATCTTTCCGCCACTCGTCATATGGCAAATACCAGTTATCCAATCCACGGAACCTGCAGCCGATGTCGGCTGGCCAATTGACTGGCCACTACCGTTCTTGCGACATCGCACGTAAATGACGGACATGTCTGGGTTACTTTTATATTGATATGAATGGATATAAGTTGAAGTGTGAGACTATACTTGTTACCATTTGTGTCTGTGTCAAATGTCTTTGTCTTGAGCTCAAGTCAACTGCCTCCTAGTTGGATTACTTTTGTGGAGAAATTTGATGTTAGCCAACCTCCACTCATTCTTGTCCATCAACTTACCACTGTTCCCAGTCCCTTCACAATTCACATCTGGACAAAATGGCAGCTCCTAGCCCATCTGATATAAGCGAGTCCACGATTGTGGTCATTGGGTATGCTCCCACCATTAATCCCTACCTACATCCCTGCTAACGGCAGCATCTCAGTGCTGGCATCATCGGTCTTACCAGCGCTCTCAAGATCCAACAACTAATTGCCGACTCACCATCAACATCAGTCCTTCTCGTCGCAAAAGAATGGCCAACTTCAATCCCCGGCGCACCAACAACTCACTCAGCAGACTATGCTTCAATGTGGGCTGGCGCTCACATCCGACCCATCCCCGCTTCAACGCCACAGCTGCGTCGTGAAGCCAAATGGGTGAAACACACTGTCACCGAGCTTGAGAAACATCGACAGAGTGAACCTTGGGCTGGGATTAGACGTCTTCCGGGTATTGAGTATCTCGAGGACCCGTCACCTGAGTACTTGAAGCAAAATGCTCAGAGTTTCGCCAACGAGACTGGACTGC
This sequence comes from Fusarium acutatum, assembly GCA_012932015.1. Classification (NCBI taxonomy): domain Eukaryota; kingdom Fungi; phylum Ascomycota; class Sordariomycetes; order Hypocreales; family Nectriaceae; genus Fusarium; species Fusarium acutatum. The sequence continues at coordinate 82,375 of JAADJF010000432.1, forward strand.
CCGGATATCGGAAATATGAAGCACATGAGCTACCTGAAGGTGTAAAGTTGGGATTCGAGTATGAGACGTACTGTATCCATGCGCCATTGTACACTGCGAGCTTGCTGCGCAAATTTATTGTTCAGGGTGGAAAGACGCTGCAGAGGGATTTGAAGAGTGAATGGGAGGCTTTTATCCTCGCACCTAATGTCAAACTCGTCGTTAATGCGAGTGGAATGGGCTTCGGGGATAAGAAGTGCTTCCCCATCAGAGGTATGGCAAAAGTTCATTACCATAAACGATAACAACTGACAAGAACCAGGTCAGACAGTGTTAACCAACCTCACCGCCGCTGACAAAACAATCACAACCCAAAAGAAAGACGGCACATGGAGCTTCATAATTCCTCGTTCCTTCAATGGAGGAACAGTAATTGGCGGTACCAAAGAAGTGGGAAACTGGCAGCTTGAAGCATCACAGGAAACACGCAATCAGCTACTGAACGCTGCTCAGCCAATCATACCAGAGGCATGCGATAAGAGCCAAGGACCTGAGACGATAAAGGTGATTAAGGATGTTGTAGGAAGAAGACCAGCTCGGGAGGGTGGCATGAGAGTCGAGGCTGAAGCTAAAGATACGACATGGGGTGTTAAGCATGTGGTTCATGCTTATGGGGCTGGAGGACGGGGATTTGAATTATCTTGGGGTGTTGCGAGTGAAGTTGCTGAACTTGCAAGGGAGATATTGGAATCAAAATCGAGCGCTAGACCGAAGCTGTGAATTCAGAGTGGCCGTTTCGGAGTTTGTATGATTTGGGATAGTGATAGGAACGACTCGGCGTCCTTTGCCGTATCTTACCGTGGCCCATACATACGCCATCTTGTATTATCTTTGTTCACTAGAAATCCCCCTATATATTCGCAGGCTCTTACATAGTATCCTGCGTGACTTACACCTATATACGCCACTGAAGCCACCCGTCGTAATAACACGGGATAGTACCATATTATATCGAATATTCTTCAAACAGTGACCCCGGACTGGGGAACACAGTGTATTTATAACTAATATCCTCTTCTCTCATCTCAAGCCAAAGATAAAAATATTCTCAGCAATCTATCGCCAGTCCCCTTCTGCAATCCACTGATTCTGAAATGCCCTAAAGTGCTTCTGCTTCCCCATCATCGCAATACCCTCAACCTCCTGAGCCGTCAACTTAAAACTCCACACATTACTCATATAACTCTTCAGCCTCTCCTCACTCGAACTCGTCGTGATCACCACAATATTCTGATCAATGCACCAGCGCAACGCAATATCCCCCTCGGTGACACCATACTTGTTGGCCAGATTCGCGTACAGAGCATCTACGGGACCTGGCCTGGCACGTATGATAGCTGTTAGCGGCGCATATGCCGATAGAGCTATGTTGTTCCTGCGATGGTACTCTATGAGATTGCCATGCTGTAGATAGGGGTGGTACTCAATTTGGTTGATTGCTGGTGGGATTTTGGCTGTAGCAAGAATGGTCTCGAGGTGCTCTTGGATGAAATTAGAAACGCCGATTGACTTAGCCTTTCCAGACTCTTTGATAGATTCAAGGGTAGCCCAAGCTTCCTGTAGATCTCCAGGCTTCTCCGCGAAGAACGGAGCATGGATTAGGTACAAGTCCACATAATCAAGCCCAAGTTTCTTCAACGAGGTATCAAAAGCACTCTGTACGTCTTGTTTCTTCCAGCCATTGAGCTTGGTGACAATATACAGCTTTTCTCGAGGAACGCCCGATGCTCTGATAGCGGCACCGAGCTCCTCCTCGTTTCCGTACGCTAGATAATTGTGAGAATAGGTATGAGTTTGTGAGGCATTAAAGAAACATACCTGAAGCACCGTCGAGGTGATAAAAGCCATTCTTTATAGCAGTAAACGTATAGTTGAACGCGTTCTCGTCGTAATCTGTTCTTCCTCCCTTCTTGAAGTTTGCGGTTCCTAGACCGTACGCTATCTATTTCTCGTTAACCTCAAGTCGAACACACATAGCGAGACATAACTGACCATTGGGATCTCGTTCGCATCGTTGAGCTTGATGGTGGGTAAAGCCGAAGCAGTATTGGTGGAATTCATAGTGCAATTGCCAAAGCTTAGTTCGCCTCGAGTAGTTTCTCGTTGTTTCTGGGAGGTGGTGTGATATCAAAAGCAGTACAATACAGTGTATATATCCCGTCGATCCCTCCTCTCTGTCCGTTCAACTACTGATATCACCATCCTCTGCCTCCCCGCAAGAAGGAGCCTCGGTTGAAGTGCTGGTCCACCTCCAGGAGTGACATATCACAAATTGTAGGACCGAAAGTCCGAGAAGATACATGCATGCTGCATGTCACGTCATTTATGTCACAATATGATATGTCACGTAAACTACTGCCGGTAATTACCAATCACCAAAGGTGGATGGCTCGTGTAACCCGAGTTCCGTTTCCACACTTGGAAGTTTCTTAGACTATCTCCCCGAACTATTGGACCAACTAAGCCCTTAATTTAGCACGTAGTACTCTCCTCTTGACTCCCGCAAGGTCCTTCCGCTACCCATGAAACGGAATCTGTTAACTGATCTATACTCAATCTCAAAGTCCTCTGCTCTAAAGCTTTCGAGGATTTCTAGCGGAAGTTGTCTCAGATTAGTAAACTGAATCTAAACGCTGACGGGAAATGGGAGTACGATTTACCTCTAAAATGATGGCGGCTTCCACCGTACACTGCGGTGACATGTCCATCTTTCTTACGGTTCTTGTACCAGCTTCGACATGACCCAGTCCATACCATCCGCTTGAGGAGTTCCTGCAGGTAGACGTTGTAGTCATCCAGCGCCTGCTGTTTCACACAGACTGACCTGTAGTAACGTCAGATTATTCGATCATATCATGTAGATCCAGTAGGCAGATACTTGATATCTTCGGTTGCAATCTTCTTACACCACTTCAGTATCCATTTCGCAACACAGAACACACTATCAAGAAGCGACCCATGACCCACTGCGGACTATCAGTAATGTAACCCTACTACTTTAGAGTTTACTTACCTGGACTATTCGGTCCAATGAAGATAAAGTAATTCGGCATGTTCGCCGCTGCAACCCCAAAGTACGCTTCGGGCGACTCCCCCCACGCTGCATGGAGCTGATAGCCATTCCGCCCCTGCACTGTCCATGAGCGGCGGAAACTAGCATCAAACCCGGTCGCGCAGACGATAATGTCAAAGTCAGTATAGTCTTTTGTAGTTTGAATCCCTGACTCGGTAATTTGAACGATTGGATCAAAAGTGACACGTGTGTTCTCCCGACGGAGAGCTTCCAGGTAACCGTCGCCTGGCGTTGGGCGTCGACATCCGTATTCGTAATCCGGGATTAGCTTCTCGCACAGCTCTTTGTCGTTGCCGAGACGTTCTCGCATACGGCTGTATGCATTTTCGAGAGCGGCTTTTTGAGCGGCTGTGTCTTTGAAGAAGACGTTCCAAAAATTGTCTTGGCTGTATGCAACTTAGCAAGATTCTTGGTACCAGTGCTGTTACAAACCTGTTCTCGATCTCCTTACGAAACTTCCACAGCGAGGCGGGATCCTCTCGAAATTTCTTCTTTTCCTCTTCGGTAAAAGCGAAATTCGTCCCGTCTCTTGTGAGCTCTGAGGCGTAGTTGGCGAATATCCATGTTGGCGTGCGAACATAAGTTGTCAGTTGGGCAGCGGTCTTTTGCAGATGCGGAAGAACTTGGACACCGGAAGACCCGTTGCCGATGACTGCAACCCTTTTGCCTGTCACGTCAATTGAAGGGTTCCTGGGAGCCTGATGTTAGAGAAAGGACGGCAAGGGGAGTAGAGAGAAGTACCAATCTGCAGTATGGACGATTTGTCCTTTGAAGTCATGAAGACCGGAAATATCAGGCCAATGCCAGTTACTAAAGCCGTTAGTTCGCGATATCTGATTGAACTCGCTGTGAACATACTTGAGGAATCCCGAACCGTCTATCAATACATCACATTCGTCCTCCTTTTCCTTGCCATCCTGAAAGATCTTCAGATGCCATTTACCTGCATCCTCATTCCAGGTGGCATCTGTCACTTTAGACTGAAATCTGACATTCTCAGCTAAACCATACTTATCAGACGTTCTCTTGATATATGACCAGATTTCTGGCCCCGAGGCATAGAATCTGGACCAGTCTGGATTCGGCTCAAATGGAAAAGTGTAAATGTGTGCTGGAACATCACACTGAGATTGTCAGTCAACTGTTTCTGTTGAGTCTATCCATGGGAGAAACGCACTGCCACGCCAGGATATCGATTAACAAGCCACGTTCCACCAACATCGTGGTTCTTGTCATAGATAGTCAGATCAATGAACCCTTGAAGTGATTCGTTGTACTTGGCTTCGTAAGCTAACATGAGGCCTGAAAAGCCGGCCCCAACACAAACAATGCGTATGTTTCTAGGCTTGTATGCAGGCTCATCGAGCAGAGGAACCCAATTCCTCGCATTGTGCGCGTTGTTTTCCGCTGTTGTTTGGATTCTCATTTCGGAGTGACTTCAATTTCAGATAGAATTATGTAAGATGAGTACTGTTATGCCAATTGTGATATTACGACAGCCTGAGCCAAAACAGGCAAGATATTATATAGTTTGTGCCTGTCATACAAGGCACCACAAAAAATCCGACTGTGTAAGAGGCGCAATTTATACGCCGTATACGGCTAGAAAGGCGACGTCCGTGTCTAGTCGAGTCCACAGTACAGCTGTCCGTCATTCTCTGTCACGGGCGAGCGGCGCGGACCGAAATACCTCGGCTCCGAACTCCGCGTCAACACACATCACATCACGTCTATATCAGGAAATACCTGCAGCCAGAACAGCCAGAAGGATTTTGATCCGGCAGAATAGAGTTTAGACAACCAAAACCTGCATAATCGGCGGAGAATCAGTCTTAGCCAGGAGCAGGTGGGGAACAGATTGCGTGGCCATTTCTAAGCGACACGAGCCTAACAGGACAGGGGGCGGGACGGCTCGCTCGGCCCCCCATTCTGCGCATTAGTGTGAGCCGAGGCTAGCCTATCTCCGCCTAGGCGGCGTTGAATCTGCTCCTGTCTTCTTGTTTTGTCTAACTTGGGCGGGGGATCTGGGGAAACTGGGGAAACTGGGGGAAACTAATTGTCGGTCGTTATGAGGTGTTGATATTTTGGCTTACTACTATAGGTAGGTCCGTATGCATGACGTCGTATTTGTATGTTATCTATCATATTCTGAGTCATGAAGATGGCTAAGAGATAAGAGTATGTCTTGGAATATGTCAGAAAATCAAGGTTCACAATCCTATGTTAGTCACAGTTGCTCATAATGGCAGCAATCGAGTGGGATCCAGCAGCGTCTGAATATTCTTGGCCTTTGGATGATTTGATGGCTCACAAAAGTGATTTACTGATATTTTGATTAATAACTAATACTGAAGTGGCATTGCAATCACTGTGTGAACTATCAACCGCCTACTATACTATAAAATCATAATGACACTATAGACTAAGTGATGAATAATCTGAAACATTTTTAAAACCCGGAACGCGGAACCGCAATGATCTGACTCCTAGCAGCTACATCCATTACAATACCCTCCATAACAACAACAGGAGTTCAAAGGAAAGTCTAACCGGCAGATGATCTACCGAGAATGATCTGATTCTTGTTAAAACCTCCTCGATCAGATCAAGGTTGCGGCTCAAAACACGGCTCAAGCGGTAGATGATACCCCTTTTATCCACAACAGCCATCACAAGACCCTCCATAATCCCATTATGGTAACTATTCGGGCCATGCCAGCGCGGTAGTTGAATAGAGTTTTCCTGATAGTAACCGTCACGGCTGCTGTACACCTCAACAAGAGCGTGGGGAGAACTTCAGGGGTTGGAGCAAAGGGGGTAATTGATGCGAGTTCTACGACAAGAGTTATCACGAGATGCTTCATGATGCCTGAAGGAGGAGAAGCTTACGACACGGCTTAAACGGAGATGTGTACCTATTCGAGCATTGGAATTCTAGGGGTTGTGGAGACGATTGTATGTACGACGCCGTTGGGATGCATTGCGTTCCAAGGATCAACATCCTCCAGTTAACGGAAGTTCCTCAGGCTATTGAAGAAGTTGAGAATATTGATAATCATGATGGTGATGGTTGGATCCACTGGTATAGCATCAATTTCACTGCGGCAATGGCGGAACAGCTCGAGATAGGCGTCGGCGAACGGATCAGGAAATGCCTTCTCTCCGTCTATGAGAGGGAACTAACAGTCCATGAGGGGAAGTGATAGATCGAAGACGTGTATATAAAGAGCTCCAGAGCCCGGGTTAACTTCTCCTCATCATCAACAACAATTCCATCATCGTATCCAATACCACTTGACCAGCCTTCTCACCATACAAGGTGTGATCTTTCAACTTCAACACTATATCAAACTCAGTATGTAAAGCTCACAGAGCACCTCATCTTGAATCTCTTCTAACCAAAATCCTAGAACCAAACTATCAATATGCAGCCCCGTCTTGAACGTCTCCAGCCCATGCTTGGCAACCCTCTCTTTGAGAGCATCCTCTGGGGCCATGAATACGACCTCTCCAGACTCAACACCGACCTCCGCCAGAGGATCGAGTCCGGTCAATTCAAGCGTCTTGTCTTTTACGGCATGGGCTGCTCCTCTGTCGTCTCCGACATCGTCAAGGGCTTCTTCCTCAACGAGAAGATTCCCCTCCATGTTCAGGTCATCAACGACTATGACCTTGACTGGTTCGTTGACCGCAATGTCATGAAGGACCCTACTACACTGTCTATTATTGTTTGCTACAGTGGTTGGTCCGTTGAGCCTTGTTTGTTCTTTGAGACTATGCGTGAGATGACTGGAAACAAGAACTTGATTGTTCTTTCTGGTGGTGGAAAGATCCAACATTTGTGTGAGGAGCACAACACTTCTATTATCTTGTACAAGCTCCGCCATGCGGATCGCGAGTACCCTTTGTACCACGTCCAGCAGTTCTTCTCCATTTTCCTCGATCTCTTCCACAAGCTCAAGCTCACACCTTCTTCTTACCACAAAGAGCTTCAGGACTCAGTCAACTTCCTGAAGACTGAGTTCAACGAGGCTACACTGAAGAAGGCTCAGGCTATTGCGGAAAGGCTGAAGAACAGTCGTATTGCGCTGCTTAGTACCGCTGATTGGTACGTCACGCTTCTTAAGCAGACGACTATGTTCTTCAATGAGATCGCCATGGTCCCTACACACCGAAACCTCCTGCACGAGTTCTCGCACACTGAAGTTGCGGCTTACTCCAACCCATCTGAGAAGCAAGCCATCATCACCTTCCTTGACTCCAACGCGGATCAATACACCAAGGACAAGGTCAAGACTCTCGAGGGTCTGTTCGGTAGCAAGGACGTTCCGCAGAACAAGAACATTGAGTTCATCAACATTGATCTCAACCAGGACAACTTCTTTAAGAAGTTCTTCTACGGCCACTTCTTTACGGTTTACGTGGCGTATTACTTGGGCATTCACTCCGATGTGGAGGGACGAGATTTGATCTCGATTGCGGCAAAGAACCCGTGGTGGAGCCAGCGCAACATTGAGCTGCACCCCAAGTGTGTTGATATCCCCGCTGAGCTCAAGGGCTAGATGGGCTATGTCCTGATGGAGCTGAGTGCATTACAGGATGGGTGGATACGCGATGGTTTCTCACTTTTCAACAAAGCGAGAACTGTCAAACAGGAATTGTTCAATGTTTTCTGCACAGCTGTCACACTCTGTCATTTTCTTTGGGAAATTGATACCTGTATAGTCGCTCCTTTAACTAGTTTCAATATAGTAATGACAATCCTTTCACTCTGAGATGTTGACTGAGTTATTACACCGAGGTCTCTTTAAGGTAGTGGGGCAAAGCATAGTCCTTTTTTCTTGTCATATTTAACAATCAACGTCTCTATCCCAAGTAGAAAAACTTGCATGGGTATCTTTGTGGATAGAACATATCTAAAATTTAACCTTATATCCAGTGAACGCTTCCGTATAAAATCTCAGACCTCGCTATAAACAGTGTGGCCGACGTAGATGGAAAAGGCCAGTTACGCGCTTGACTTGCGTTCCAACCTCTATTTTCTGCATTTATCTACATAATGCGCTTCTGGAATATCGACTTCATATGCAAATACATATCCATCAACCACGCCGCAAACACCAAGATTGTCATAACAGTGGCAACCCACGATATGGCGCTAGATTCTAGTTCTTCCCCGACATACACCGTAGCAATCGTGAACCCAACATTCGGGAAGACAATCGCCCACCAAGGAAGCGCAAAACTCATCTGCTGCCGAGACTTATCCCCGCGGAGTTTTGAAACCAAAATGGGCACGTGCGCAACCGCGGCAATTGCGAAAAGCCAAAAGGTGAACAGCCATAGAAATATTCCTACCCACAACGCCATGATGTTCAGCGTCTCTGCTGCGGTGGGATGCTTCGCGAAATATCCGTGCCCATCTGGGATTGCTTTTGCGCAGCCAATCAAGGCTATAATGGTATAGCCTGCAGAGCCCACGGAGATAAAGAGGCCTGGTCTGAGATTGACTGGGCCAAGACCGTTGACGAGTAGGTTGCCGACAAAGTGGGGAAGGAAAAGGAGACAAAGAATCCAGCCAAGACCCTCGAAGGCAATACCGGCAACGATGATTGGTATTCGTTCTGATGGAGGTTGATCCACTGCGATTACCGACGCGACAGTTCCGGTAAGCATAGCGTTGTAAATCATCAGAAACATCGGAGAGCTCATGCTACCAGGTGCAAACGGCGCGAGGGAAAACATGACCACAAAGATAACAACGTTGTACGTCAGCGTAATAGCACCATAGATCCAAAAGAGGATCCGAACGGTATCAACAAGCCATGACCCAGCGTGAGGAATACCAAAACTATGAATCCCCATGATAATCGTCGCCATCGAAAGCCACAGCGAGCCAGTAAAGTACGCCTCAGGCGGCTTCGTCACGGATTTGAGTAAGCTAGCCGGTCTCCGAACAAACCGACATACCATCGCTGTGCAGAACAGAATAAACAGAACGAGATTAAGAATAAAGACCACGACGCCAATGGTATGTAGCCCGCGAAATGAATAAGGGCTCTTTGATAGCATCAGGGCCACACCGCCTGTGGACTGCGTGCAGGTGAAGTTGCCCCATGTGAAGCGATCGACCAGGGAGACGGCGCGTTCATTTTTAGGTTCAGGATTGTTTGGCTGTGTGGCGGTTTTGGGGAGCTCGTCTTGCGGCATGGCGAGTCTGTGATAATTGAAGGTAAATCATGGAGTGACGAGAAAGAATCAAAGATGATGTTGGAGGTTGGAGATTAGGAGGGGTAGCTTGGCGCGTTTGTTGAAGTGAAGGTCAGTCAGTATTTATATCCGTGTTGGACCAACACGCGGGAGGGAAGGATTGTGGGTCCAAGACACCGAGGCATTTCAGATCTTGGGTTTGTTGCTCGGCCAATCGGGTTTTTGGAAATAGTATCCACGGCCCCACTTAATCTCACGAGCGACGAGAAAATCTGGGGTATTCTGGATAATTAAGGAAGCTGAACACTCTTTAATTAAAGAGCTCTGTTGCTCGGCCTCGAGGAAAATGGCTGAAGGAGAGAAGAAAGAAGTCGAGAAGTAGGCGCGATTGCAATTTATAGCTAGGTTAGTATGCATTATATAGCTGACTGCTGCCTATAAGGTATAGTATATGACTTTAGAATTAGGTAAGTAAACGAATTAGATAAGTAAACCTAAGTAATATATA